>JARHVA010000155.1:5457500-5552500 GCA_037957365.1 Torreya grandis | reverse complement strand
ACTTTATACCATGTAATGGATAATGAATTTCCATATAATATACTTCTTGGTATTACTTGGATTCATAAAGTATGGGCTATCCTATCTAACTTGTACCAATGCCTCATGTTACCCCATGCTAGAATTTTAGTTACCATTTATACCAATTTACAACCTTGCCAATATTATAAACACATAGAGGTTGAATTTTTCAATTATAACTATTGCCTTGGTTCTAAATTCATAGAGAAGAAGAAAAAAGAAATATTTTTACAAACACCCAATTCCAATTATATCTACTCAAGTGATCTTGATTTTACTTCGGCCGATCCATTTCCTACAACATTTGTAAAGCAATTGATTGTTGAGGACACAAGAATTTCCACATAACATCTCAAAGATGCCTTTCATATTGTAAGATTACCCAATTCTAATAAGTCTTATGGTATACCTAGACCTTCTAAAGGCCCTTTCAATCCCAACATGATTTGGCAAAAGAATAAAAGCATGCAAAAACCACTAGTGGTATTTGTACTAACAACTTCACCAAATCAAGATAAGGAAACCTTTACTAAAGGAGATTGGTTATGCTTTGATGGACTTTCTAATTGTTTTTATAATCCCAATCACCCTATCCCTAATCATATTATGGATCATTTATATTATATATGAAAAGGCTTATGATCACAAGAGAAAGCAATCTTGGAACCATTATCAGTGGGTAAACCTACTATGAGTCAAGCTTTCATATTTATACCACCTAGGGGTGACCTCATGTATATTGATAATAATTCATTTTAATTGAATGATGACAAGACTCTAGATAGAGATGTAGTGTCACATCATAGTGCTTATGATGAACTAGTCAATAAAGACCTATTTGGCTCTAATTCTGTTATGACCATTATAGCCTATTATCCACTTAACCTTTACCATCACAACCATATAGATTGGGACTAGAAAAAAATGGTCTTATCTTTAGATGAATTTTATAATGAAGAATATATTTATATGTATATGGGATTTAGATATGGATTACCAATTGGTAATCACAAGAAATGATTTGACTTTTCATTGGACCCTACCACCTACTATGGAGAGTAGATGAACTTTCTTGGTCACACAAAAGATAAAACATCAATATCTTTGGGTGAAAACCTCTTTGAGTCACTCATTGGTCAAGGAAAAATTAAATAAAAAGATGATCCCTTGAGTGAAAATGTGTTTCAAGCACTCTTGGATGTGGAAGTTTACTCATATCCAAAGGAAGCATAGGGTCTACTAAGTCCTAGCTCTACAGTTAAGGCTAGTATCACTATTAAACATGATAAAGTCTTTCAGAATCTTACTCTAGACTTTCTAGATGTATTTTTAAATTAACCACCAATTGAACCTATAGACTTAGATTCATCTTGTTATCCTAAACTTTAGGATGAACAATTAGAAGCTGAAGTAGAAGAAGAGAATCAGGATCAAACACTGCCCACTATTTTAGAGGATGGTTCTACACTCCTCATAAATAACACTATTTAAGTGAAACTTGGAACTTATGAATATCCAAAAATCATTTATCTAGCAAAATATCTCACCAATGAAGAAGGTGAATATATTATTACCATGATAAGGTATTTTATTGATATCTTTGTATGTACTTATTTAGACATGCCAAGCTTGGACCCTGATTTGGTCATGCATCACCTTGTGGTGCATCTAGGTGCCAAACCAACCAACCAAAAATTGAGAAATATGCATTCATGTATTTATATTTTAGTAAAAATATAGATATAGAAATTATTGGGTGTTGGATTTTTCCAACCACTAGACAATTCTTAATGGATATCAAACATATCTCGAATCATCAAGAAACCACATGGCATTCGCTTATGTACTTATTTCATAGAAATTTATAAAGTGTGCCCTAAAGATGATTTCCCTCTACCCAACATCAACATGATTTTTGACTCAACTATTGGTTATAAGATGTTTTCTCCCATGGACGGATTCTTAGCATGCAATTACATTAAGATAGCCTTAGAGGACCAACATAAAACTATGTTCACCACATTGTGGGGAACATATTGTTACCAAGTCATGACTTTTGGATTGAATAACACTAAGGCCACCTATCAACATTCTATTAATGTCATTTTTCATGAAATCATGCACAATATTATTGGAGACTATGTTGATGATATTCTAGTAAAGTCAAGAACACATGACAAACATCATGATGTTTTGCAAAGAATATTTGAGAGGCTTCACGAATACATTGTTCATCTAAATCTTAAAAAGTGCATCTTTAACATTAATTCAGGAAACTTTGTAGGGTTAATTATATCACAAATATGGATTGAATTGGATCCTAATAAGTTCAAGGATATCATGGAAATGCCTACACATTCCAATTTAAAATAGCTTTGAATCCTACAAGGAAAGGTTCAATCTATTCATAGTTTTATTTCACAGTTGGCTAACAAGTGTCATCCTTTCATGCACCTCTTGAATAAGGGGGTCACTTTTAAATTTGATGTTGAGTGTCAATAAGAATTTAAAATTTTCAAAGCATAATTGACCAACTTGCCAATTTTGAGACCACCAATACCTGGACAACCATTACTTTATATTTCAGCCACAAAACATGCACTAGGGGCATTCTTGGCCCAACATGATGAACAAAGAAAAGAGCATGTAGACTCTTATTTTAGATGAAATATTTTAGAATAAAAAAAATTATATGCATATTGAGAAGGCTTGTTTAACAATGGTGTTCACTTACCAAATATTGAAACACTACATGCTAAATAATAAAATTATTATTATTGCTAAAATAGACCCTCTAAAATATTTATTGTCCAAAGTAAATCTTACAAGATGCATGGATAAATGAGTCATGATATTGAGTGAATTTGATGTTGAGTACCATAACAAAAAGGCTATTAAGGGGTAGGCCATTATAGATTAAATTGCATAAGCTCCTATTGTAGATACTTAACCACCCACATTTGATTTCCTAGATGATTCTATCATGGTAATAGAAGAAGTGGTTCATGAACATGAATAGTAAAAGTTATACTTTGATGAATCCTTTACATCTCATAGATCTGGGGATGTTATTTTGTTAGTCACACTGCAAGGGGAACTTATTCCCAAGGCCTTTCATATCAACTTTAATTGCACCAAAAATATGGCTGAGTATGAAGCTCTTATTGCAGGACTTCATCTTCCAATATAGTGGGATATATAATAGTTGGTGGTCTATGAATATTCTTAATTGATCATAAATCAGACCACAAACCAATATCAAACTCAATATGAAATCTTGTACCCTAAAATCATATTGTGGACAATCACAATTCCAACTTCAAGTTACTATAGTTTAAATAGGTGCCATGGGCCAATAATAGATCAGTCGATGCAATGGAAATAATTGGGTCCATGGTAAAAATTGTTGGCAATTTCAAAGAGTATCCATTTCTCATCGAGAATCTTCTATATCCTACTCACATATTACTATATTTAGAGAGGGTATGCATAATTTTTGGTCCTAATACCCCACTTGAACTACCTTGGTTACAAGATATTTATAATTATTTCCATGATGAAGTTTTTCCCCTCGACCTTTCACACATTCACTAGAAAATATTCATTGCCTATCCCATTATACCCTCCTTGGGAACATGCTTTATTATAAGGGTTATGATGGAATGCTTCTTCATTTTTTATCTTTGGGGTAATCCAAGTTAGCGCTTAAGGATGTTCATGAAGGAATGTGTGAGCCCCATACCAACAATGTAGTCTTATCCAAGAAGCTCCTTAGAATAGGATACTATTGGCCTAAGATGGAAATAAATACTTATAATTATTTCAAGAAGTGTATTTCTTGCCAACATCATGGTAATTTGATACCCACACCTTCCATTCCACTATATCTAATCACAACACCATGGTCATTCTCTATATGGGGTCTCAATCTCATCAGGAAAATAAACCCAATATCTTCTAATGGACACAAACACATTCTCATTGCTACCAAATATTTTACTAAGTGGATTGATTCCATTCATCTCACTTACATCACTAAGAAGTAGATTTCCTATATTATCCATTATCATATCATCTGTTGATATGGTATCTCAATCCATATTACATTAGATAATGGTAGATCATTTGTAAATAGAGATGTTAAAGATATTTACATGATGTTTAAAATCAAGCATTAAAATTTTACACACCATATAACCTATAAGGCAACAATTAAGATGAGGCATCTAACAAGACCATTGTTGTAATCCTAGGGAAGATTATCATTGACACTGGCTATAATTAACACTTACAAATTTTTCCTACCCTCTGAGCTTAATACAATAGTCATTGAACCCCCATAGGATCCACTATGTATTCCATAATTTATAGTAGACAAGCTATTATTCTGATTGAGGTTGAGTTACCTTCATTATAGGTATCCTTGGAGAAAATTATGGATGATGAAGATTATAGACTTTATAAGTTGCAAGAGCTAGAACTCCTTGA
Source organism: Torreya grandis (assembly GCA_037957365.1). Lineage (NCBI taxonomy): Eukaryota > Viridiplantae > Streptophyta > Pinopsida > Cupressales > Taxaceae > Torreya > Torreya grandis. The sequence continues at coordinate 5,547,991 of JARHVA010000155.1, read as the reverse complement.
TGGAAAGTATTTACCTACCTTGGACAACTTGAGATCCTAAGAGAACATATTACATTTGAGCTATAACAAGTGCATTATCCCTCAAAAGTTTGAGGCTAATGATTTGGTCTTGAAATAGAAACAAAATAACATTAATGTTGAACATAAGAATTAAGGTAAGTTCTAACCCAATTGGCTAGGCCCACTTGTGCTGATATCATTTCTTCCACCATTATACCTATTTGATGGACATTTATAACATTATATACCATTTTAATCTAGACCATTGTAACATTTTGTACCATTTAATTCTAGATCATTATAATAATAGACCATTGCACTTTGTTATATTCTATTCTACACCATAGTAACCATAATACCATGGACTGTTATACCATTTGGATCATTGTAACCTTGAACCATTGTCACTTGGATCATTTATATTTCACTAAACCAATTTTATTTTCACTACGGACCATTGTCACTTAGAATTTTGTATCCATTAACCAATTATGATCCTAATTATGATTCAAGGCATTCTAGACACATTCAACACCCATTCTACAAAGCAACTTAGTTGGATTATTATTTTTAGCCTATTATATTGACAAGTGTACAAGGATATGTTTGCACATGGTTTTTATCTATTGGAGAGTTCCTTGGGATTTCTTTGCTACTACATACTATTCTATTTTTTACTATTGTTTGGTAGGCATTTTTGCCTTGATAGGATCATGTGTGTCATTATAGCCAATTTTAACTATTATTGAAATGACTTCCTTTGGATGTGCATCTCCTTGGTTAGTTAGTTCCCTATACCATTGTTTATATTCACACTCCCCATTGTAGCTAGGTTAGATGTTGTTTGAACTCTTAAATGTGGAAGTGCATCTTCTTAGCTAGGTAGTTCCCTATACACTTTACTAATATTATGTTTTTGTTGCTTATTCCATAAATAAAAAAATAGAAAATGACAAACCAAAACATTACATTTTACCTTTGTTTATTATTATCATGATCACACTTTCCATTTTACGAGCAATCTAAGCCATCTTCTCACCATTTTATGAGTGACATTTATTTACATTGTTCATTTGAATGAGGTATATTCCTTCACTCTTGGGTTTTCTTACTCTCTCACCATTTTGTGATATTTTTCTCTTTCCCAACCTTAGATGTAGTATACACTCCAAATTTCCATATCATTTTATTTCTGCCCACTGGTCACTTATCTTATAATGTGGTTTCAACCTAAACCATACTCTCTTTTTCACACACTCTTTTTTTTTTGGAGACCTTTCCATATTCCTATACATGAGAATCATTTTTTCTCTTATCATCAATATTCTTCTCTCCCTTATCCTTGGAAAATTGCATTTGGCTTGAAGTTCATGTTGGATGTTGTGTCCATGGAATTATTTAAGAAATGTCCACTTTCCTCATGCATCTGGAGTCAGATCGGCTACTCCTTCCTTTTCTTCTCTGCCCCCCCCCCCCCAACCCCCCCCCCCCCCCCCCCCCCAATTTTATTTTGTTTGTTCCATTACTTCCTATTCTATAGGGGCAATTTCTATTTATTTAGTGTCATTATTTTCCGTATCATCTAGGGGAAGATTTGTGTCTATTGTTCATGTTTTGTTGTACTATCATCATTTTCACTTAGTTTAGGGGTCACCATGTAGGAGAGCATACTACCTCTATTACATGTACATGAATAATTTTTTTTCTATTCACACTAGCATTTTGGTTAACCATTATTTCTATGTGTTTATTTGAGCTTTATTAATGTTTTGTTACCTCTTCATTTATTTTTGTTGGTGTTTTATTGTTCATTCATTTGTTTCTATTTATGTATTTTTGTGTAATTATTTTATTTTTTATTGTTTTGTTATGTTTTTCTTGTTGTGTTGTTATTTTGTTTATTATTTTTTGGCTATTCCTTCATTTTTATTAGTGGTTTATCATTTGTTTCTTGGTGTTTTGTTTTACTTTTTATTATTTTTATCATTAATTTCTTATGTCTTTTATTTATTTTCTTGGTGTTTTATTTTGCCTTTTTTGTTGTCTTTTATTTTAATGTTTTCTCTTATTTATTATTTTATTTTTCTCTTATGTTTTAATACATTCCATAAACATTTTGAGTCTAGACTTAACTTGGGCTTGACTTTTTACATTTGTATTTAGCTTATTTTGTTATCTATTATTTTTTCAAGTACACCTTATTAACATTTGGGTCATGATTATTTATATCTTGATTCTAGGTTGTTTAACAAATTATTCTTGTTTTATTATTGTTTGTTTGTATTTTAATACATTCTTGTTCCTATTTAAGTCTTTATCATTAACATCTTGTTTTTAAGTTGGGTTACATTGTTGTATTTCACACCATTTTTTATCTTTTTCTTTTCTTTTATTTTCTTTATCTTATTTTCTTGTGTTTAAATGTAAATAGTTGTAACTCTAGTTTTGGTAAATTTTTATCATTGTCCTTAGTTATAAATATTCACATTTAAATTTTTCAAATGCAAAAATAAATACAATGTTATTCTAAGTTATTCATACTTATGATACATAATTTCAACTTGTTAAAATTAAACATGAAGTGCTCAAAAGTCTAAAATTCAATGTAGCATCGACGAACATCTTTGAACACACTACCCTACATACCTAATACCTAAATAGGATATTCAAAAGCCAAAAATTGGAAATAAATAATCATTTTTATGCAAGATGTGCATCTCCTGACATACATTATGAGTCTAGCTAACTATTTCTATGATTAAATTGGGATAAATTATCCTCTAGCATCTAGGAATAAATGAAATAGAACCATAAATACAATAACATACATATGCTACCTATGGAAGTGCATCTCCTAAAACTAACATATATCATCATATCATAACAAGAGTAACATAAATATAAACATCACATGACAATAAAAGAATATTAAAATTCCAATAAAAAATAGCCATAAGCCCAAAATGTATCTCATATATATGTATCAAAAAAATGTTTTATACAGTACAAGAATATCTATGCATATCATAATATATAAAAATAGAGCTACAATATCAATACTGATCATGGTTGTCCCTAAGGGGACTCCAATGGAAGCTCTAACCCATCCTTGAGGTAGGTGATGATGGTGGATGTGGTGGTGGAGACCCCATGACTAATTTCTATGTTGCAACTGCTCCACTGACCTCTCTAACTTGATATCATTTTAGACCTAAAGTTTTATCTAATCTACTATGATCTTGTGTACTCCCTATAAGATATCACTCTCCTCTCTACAAGAAATTTTACCTCCTGTGATTGCCTCTAGTAAGATATCTCATCCTTGGCACATAAGACATTGTCCTTCACACACAAGTCATCATCCTTGGCTGCAATTAGATTGACCAAAACTCTAGCTACTCCTAAACCACTATCTATATTGGATCAATGACTATTATCCCTCTCCTCTATCACCCTCTCTATCTGAGAAGCCAATCTTTTCATTTTTGCCTAAGAAAAATCCCACTCACTAACTACTATCAGTATCTCCATGTCTCATGTATCTAGTTGTGTCTAAACCCCTATTAAATATGAAACCTACCCTCTTAGAGTAGCAATCTCTACATCTCTATTTTAAACAAGACCTTATACTCTACTCATCTCTCCTTGTATCATAGCCAACTATACCTGTAACTTAGACATAGTGCTCTGTAGCCTTATGATCCATGAGAAGCATGAAATGATCTTTATTTTTATCCTATTTATGAGAGCTTGGTAATTTGTGGACCTCCCTATGCCAGAAGGCCTCAACTCTCCTATACCTATTTTGGAAGACCTTACCTCTCCTAAATCTATTCATATCCTAAATATCCCATCATATCTTATGTCTATCTCATGGCCCTCATGACCACAAGGGGCATCCCCTATATCAATATCATATCCATCCAAGTCAATCATATCTATATCAACCAATCAATCCTACTACACCTGAGCATGGACTACCCATAATGGAATGGAATGAGTAATATCCATATTTACTAGTGCCTCTACCTATCCATGTACTAGAGATGGAACCTAGCCTCTCCTAATTCTAACCCATATCTAGTACAAAATTGGCTATTGCAGTAGTGGCCTAACTAGTCAGATTAGTCTAACCTCGACTCACCATGTTGCATAATCATCGATAACCCATGCATCTACAACCCCTCTAGCATAATCGCATAGTATGTGTAGAAACTTTCTATATTCCATGACTATCTTAGACCTAGTAACTTGTGGTACCCACTCCCTAATCTCCTTGATCACATGTGCAAAGTAATGTGGGCCTTTGGGATATCCTGTTGCATGTCAAACTACCACTTGATTTAATCCAACCTATACCCCTCTACCACATAATCATGATGACTTATAATATAGCATGTCATGATTATATAGCCCATCATGAATAAGTACTCAACCAAAACTATTGAGTTTTTGTATAGGGTTTCCAAATGAAATCCATATCCTCCATCTTATTTATATATCATCGATAAAAAACCAATTCTCTCAAATGACCTTGTAAGCATGGCCCTATCAGATACCATCCCAAAACCAATGGATTCTATGGTACCCTATGGTATCTCAATCCCACTATCCACTTTATAACAATGTGCTCCCACTCCCAGACATGTATAAGTGTGTTATGCCCTATGTTGTGATCTCTATGATAAGATACCACATATAGATATCTATATAACTAGGACAAGATGATTAGTCCCTAGGCAAATCATATCTTCTGATCAAACATATCCTACATGACACCAATCAATACAAGAAGGAATAATCATCTACTCTTTCTAGGTAGCAGGACACTAACAAGAGCCATCAAAACCTTAACCTTTGGGGGAACTATCCTCTATCCTTTTCCTACTCTATCCTCTAGAGGAAAAACCAATTCCTCCAAAGTATCCACATCAATACTACCATTTGCAACCTTCAAGTCTATGATCACACCCAATAGTTCATCTAGTATAACTCATTGGTTAGCTAACATCCAAGTGATCCTAAGGCCTTGCATCGACACCCATATAATTTAGTGAACATTCTCTAGTGTAACTATGGCCTTTCCCATCGACAAATGAAATGTAGAGGTCTCTAATTTGACCTCTATGTTAGTGTTTATAAGTATGATTGGTATGTGTAAATCAATGGAAACCGTGTCTGGTGATATATATCTAGTACCTCTAGGATGCCCACAAGCTTGTCCATCATGATCCCCTATCAATGTAAAATTTGAAAATAGCACTCCCATGACATGATAACTATGACATGCTCTTACAAATCAAACATATAGAACTAGGTCAATGATTTTTATTTCACTAATCCAATCTACTTAGATTCTTATAATTTTTGGGCATAGACTAATCATCTATTGGCCCCACTCTCTCTTCTTCTAATTTTGGGCTTGAATTTATCTTCTATTGGCCTGACTCTTTCTTTTTCAAACTTTGGTCTTGGATTTATCTCTTAAGGTCCCTAATCTCTCTTATTCTAGAAAATTTTCCATTTTCATAGCTATTTCACCAAAAGATAGGATTATTACATAATTTAATAGGGTATTTTAACCATTTTTAGTGAACCTTCTAAACCACAAGTCACTCTTACTAAATTATAGGGCAATCCCACTATTATTCACTAATTTTCCATTTGACTAGAAATTTTTGCCCAAAAAAGAGAATTTGATGATGAAGTGTTGAACTCACCATTCCACCTCATGAACCTATTGAAAGGATGATGAATATGGTGTTCTCATGGAAATCCTACCATTATCATGGGTGATATCACCAATTATAAAACTATGAAATCGATGGGATTGCCAAAGTTCCTACTTCTACACATAATAAATGGCATACATACACAAAATTAAATACCAAAAAAGGTACCTACCAATGGTTTGCTCCCTAATGGCCTTTGATACTCTCTCATGTGCTCTCCAAAATGATAGTGGTTTGGGATATTATCCATCTTTCTCTGATCTCACAAACACAAATATTAGAGATCTAATTTACTATAGGTAGGGGTGCACATGAACTATTTTTACCCCTCATGGGTAAAACTATAGTAAATGTTTCAAAATTTTCACCCCATGGGCCTATAAATGAACTACTTGATCTCTTTTGCACTATTAATTTAGTGATGTTTTTCTATGTTTCCTCCCACATTTTTCTAATTTCTCTATTTTTCATCCTCTTTTGCTAAAATTATTGTGATTATTTATCGAGTGACAACTCATCAAAAATTTAAAATTTTCCATCGTCCCCTCAAGGGTGTATAATGGGCCACCCAAATGATGTTTGGTCCATTTTCATAACCATGTTTCTCCATGACTCATGCAAAATTTAATGGAAAGCAAGAATGATTTTTTTAAAATTATAGTGACCTTTTTATAATTTGAAAAGACGTTAATTTGACTAATTGTTTCACCATGCCTTCTCAAATAGGGGCAAAATGTAGACATACAATTCCTTTAACTATTGTGCTTAAATTATTAATATAAACAACATTTTGTGATAATGTGAAATCTAGACCAAAATCGCTAAAACACTCTAAATCATTTGAACCTATCATGTATAGGTGTCAATTTATGATGATTATATCTATAAATGGGGTAATGCATTTTATGTGATTATTATATTTTCTTAAATCACTTTGATTCAGATTATGACTACAAAAAATGATGTCCTAGACCACTAAATTATTCTAATTTGGTAGTACATGTCACGTGCATGTGTTATTCCAAGTCCACAATACCCTAACTAGGGTATTGCCCCATACAAAACTGACACCTTTTTCAAAATATACTCTAGTCAAATTACGACTCAGTGAAATGACATTTTTGACCATTTTGATGAAACATGCATTAGATTTATAATGAATTATAAAAAATTAATCAAGTCACTTAATCAAATTAAACCAAATAAAAATATTAAGAAAAAATTCCATGAAAGTTGTTGAATATCTAATCACTAAAAATTGATTGTCTTATTTTGCATCATTCCATGACATCATCAATGGTTGGCATCCATAGGCCATTAATGGGATAAAAATCAAAATTAATCCCTCTCATGCCTCATCAATGCCCCATTCTTCCAAATATTAATGGCATTATTTATTTCTTATCTCTCCAATATTGAATCAGTTCATGGTGACACAACTTGATCTCAAGATGGACAATTGTGGAGGATCTTAAACATTTTTAGAAAAATATGAATAAGAGGTCCAAGACCACTATTTTTAAGATTCAGTTATACAAACTTACTTTGAAAAAATTACTATAGACAAGCTTCACTTATTCACATCAATTGACAAATCTTGTGAGCCTAAACCATTGGTGCACTAGGGTATGAAGGAGGCTCATGCTATTATTCATTGACAAAGACTTGGAGTACTAAATCCATGGAAAATCATGCTTCTTAACCACTTTTGAGGGAAAATAGCTACTTTGAATGTATAACATCATCTTGATTTCATAATTAGTTCTTTCATGTCATTAGGAACTCCCCTTGAGGGAGTATGCTTGATAAGCTAGGTATTTATGCTTATTTTAGAGATTTCTTGACTAACACATGATCTAACCTTATCTTGTAATCCTATTCTAAATTTCTCACCATCATGTGGTGAAATAAACAATAAATCAACAAGATAATACAACTTTCCCTAAATTTCCCTACAAAAATGAAACTTGCTTCGATACTAATATGTGACAACCACAAATTTTTTATAATACCGACTTTAAAAAATATGGTATAAAGTTTATGATCAAATTTTAGTAAAAAAATGTAATGAGATACATAACTATGTCATAGCTAATACAAGGACTATACCAAGTCTATAAATTAGCAATGAATTCATTAGGAAGAGTTTTAACCACTTAGTAGTTACATAGAAGTGGGTCACTATAGGAACACTCATTCATGCCTATCCTCATGGTTTTAATGTGGTCTTCCTAGAAGATCCATCACTAACTTATACACTTACTCAAGTACCTACATAGCCTATAAAACACCATGTAGCACATTAGGTAAATCAGAAAAGTTGAACAAATAATTGTAGAAAGTAAAATAGATTCAATATAAGAATCATCATAATAAGCTTGCATAAGTAATTTCTACCAAACCCATAGGTAATAGATAATTTTCATTGGAAGGACTATTTCCAAAATTAATGTAAAGGTTTGAAATACATTATCAACATCACAACCATTCATGGGATGAGTTGTACATCCTCATGCTAGGTAGCTTAGGGAGATTAAATTAATCAATTGATTATTTTATCAAAGGTATAAGTGTATTGTAAGATTATAACTAATTAATTCCATGTTATTATAGCCTTTTAAAATGTTTTAACAACCACAATTTTGTTCTAGTTTAGATCAAATTATTAATTTCACAAGGTAGGGTTAGCCTCATGGCCTTAACCAATTTGGTTGATATTTACAAGCCAAATCATGCCTTGCTAATTATATTATTAAGTTTATCTAACCATTATTTTAGTTCATGCACACATACTTAAAACAACATGGTTCAATTCCATCACATGTTTCAAATAAATCTATGTATTTATATTAGGTTTACCAGTTAACCTTATTCACTTAAGTGTATTGTAGTTCAACTTAGATCACCATCTTTTAGACTAAGTGAATATTTAATTCCAATGTCTTCAGACTTAAAATTATCACTTAATCTTTAAATTAAACTCAATTTCTCTTTTTTATATACCAATTAAAAAACTTAATGACTATAAATCAATTTTTTGACCTTTAATAATTTCATAGGTCATTTCCAAATGCAAAAGAGACATTCCTCAATCCTATCCTTTTCCATTTGTAACAACCATTTATAATTTATATACTTGAATTAATCACTTGTTTACAAGCTAAATTTTAAGTTATCATTCTTAGATTATAACATTTATGAGTTAGTGAAAGATTAATTATATCTTAGTTTATAATTGTTCAACCTAACACGTCTAACTAATTATATAAGTCTATCATAATAGTCCTATCACTTAAATAGTGATTTTAATGATTCCATTTTTATAAGGATTTGATCAATTTAGAAAGAGAGTGCTCATAACTCATACACTTAGCTTAGCAAGACAACTAGGTTTGATTCTATAACTAAATCAAAACACTATATTTTAGAATGATTGTGTTTATAGTAATTCTTAAAAGGATATAAAGTCATAATACCTTTTTTAATTTCTTAAATAATCTTTAAAAAAGAGTATAACTTCAAAATGTAGAATCTTCTAGGTTAAGATATTTTCAAAGTCTTTTATAGTCTAAAGGAAAATATATCACAAAGATTTATTAATATGAATTAACTCAACTTAACTTATTCAAGTATTATATCAATATACTTTAGACATATATATCATAAATATATAACTTTATTCATCTCAATTAACACAATGTTCACATATTATCACCTAAATGAATCTCATAAATTCATTTAAAAGAGACTAAGTAATCATAACAATAACCCACTAACTCAATTCTTTATTTTTAAGATATTACAAATGATAGTATTTAGAAATCCTATGAACCTTAAAGGATTTATACATACTTTACATTATAATAATATAAATAAATAAACTTATTCAATATATGAAAAGAGATGCATCCACATTCTCAATTTATGCCTAATAATTTGAGCTTCAATTATGAGTCTGCCTAGAATAAAACACTCAGTCCATATGATATAAAACCAATGAAGGTACATATTTAACTCATGCCATTGTATGTTCAAATTACATAAATACCAAGATGATGTTCCATAAATGTGTGTGTGTGTGTGTGTGTGTGTGTGTGTGTGTGTGTGTGTGAATGACAACATGATGAATATTTTTAAATCTAAAAGATCCACCATAAATTTATATTTATAAATAAACCTGGATAAAACTATTTGTCTATGAAAATTAAAGCTAACATTAACATTGCATAATCAAATTCAAAAACATACATATGATTAATAAATTTGATTATATAAACTTAATCTATTCATTTTACAATTGATCTTTATCACTTTACAATCAATATTATAAATAATTCAAACCTAGGAGAAGTACAACTAAGCAATATTTTGCATGCAAATACAATGAAACAAATGCCTATATCTCTAGTCCAAAGGAGTCAAACCATAAGTGGCCCTAGACCACCTCATCCATCAATTTGATGTGATTCTGGTAAGTTGAGAGAAGTAAGTAACATAAATAGTGACTTTTGATATTGATTTAACATAAAACACTAAATGAAAACATTAAAATAAAATTATTTACATTCTTGGTTAACAACACTAACACCTTTAAAATTATTACAATTGATATTGATCATGTTAAAGCTTTTAATATTTTTAGATTGAGAGTGAAACCCATGGTGTTTCATCTATAAGCCCCAAGTCTTCGCTATGGTTTAACACTCAAAATAAATGCAATTGTATTATTGTTAGTAACCATGAATACAAATATTATTCTTCAAATATTCCCATAAAAAATTTAATGGCATACAAATTTATAAAAATCATGATAAAATAGCATGCTTAGAAAAACTTCAACACCATAACAAAGATAGACAAAACTTGTTCATATTTCATCCCATCAAGGTTCATTACTTTTGCACACAAGCTAAAGACTACCACTCATCCAACTAAGGCTCATAATTTTTTGAGTCTTATTCCCTTCAAGGAATATAATATTATCTACAAATTCTTTCCAAATTTACATATATAATTCATCCCATGCACTAAATGTTAAATTAATAAATATAAGTGAGCTTGAATAGGAACCTCATTTATTATTAGCATCAAAGTTAATGGAATATCAAATCTAGCTGACGGGTTTATAATACCAATTAAAATAATGATTATCATTAAAAACCTTCAACATTTGTACCAATAATAAAAATACTCAAAAAATATGAATGCAATAGACAAGTATCGAGAAGACACATACTATTATCACCAACAATCTATTTATTCAAACTTATAGCCCAAAAACCAAGTCAACATTTGACTTACTATAATGAACCTAAAATGTAATCATATTCATATGATATAATAAAATCATGGTTTTAATTCAAACCTTAATGATAAGTAAACCTAGTTTACTTATCCTATTCAAACCTTCCACATAATTATTGAAAAAAGAATAAAAATTGTACAACCAAGATGCCATCAAATAAAAAAATAAATTTTTTTCATAGTCGAATGAAATTATTTCAAGAATTCAAGTAATAAAAAATTGGGTAAAAATTAGCAATCAAATGGAAAATAAGAACCCATACAAAATCATTTTTTCAAGTCCATATTATTGTCACTTTGAGTTTCACCCTTTGATGAGGTGTTTTAGGTCTCCTCACTCAATTGACACAATGGGAACTCTTTAAGGTTGTTGTTGACCTATGACTAAAGATAACCTCCCAAGAGGGCTATCTCCCTTGATGTTGCACCTATAATAATACTACACCTACTCAAATTATAAGGAAAGGGAGAAAGAAAGCATGAAAGCAATGACAAAAATGGGTGATGCACTAAAATATTTTTCTCCTCTACTTGTATACGATTTCTAATATGGACCAAAATAAGACTAAATTTTGATTACAAAACTCTAAGCATCCCTTCCAACATCAGTGTTTCAATATGGAGGGTATAGTCAATGCATCAATCAAGAGGTCTAAAAGAAGACACTAGTGAAAATTTCCACACTTAACCTTTGCAGTACTACTTGACACACACCATATGAGATGAAATAAGATGTCTTATTCATAAAGAGGTAAGAATGAAGGATATAAATGAAAGGAAGTTAAACATTATCACTATCATTCATCAATAAATCATCATAAGAACACTAGATTCAAAATGGAGAAGTCATAAATTAGCTTGTACTTAATTTAAAAGTGAGACATAAATATCAATTTGGCATGGATATGCCATAACTAGCTATAAAATCCTTTGCAATGTCCTTTTTAGGAGTATATATATAATGATGGTGAAGAGAAATAAGGTGGAGGTGTAGGAAGTTCATTATGACTATCATGTATCATGAAACTAGTTACAATACCAATATAAGGTGAAAACAATCCTATTATTCTTCTTATACATGTGTTATCTTTACTTGATGATGATCTCATGAGGTGGCATACAAGTGTCTCATGGCCTCTTATGACTCATATTTATTCTCTTGAAATTACCCTTTCTTAATTGAGGAGTTACAAGTTAATATCTTTATAGATAGCTTACTTACCCTCCTTCTCATCTTTCTACACCATTCTTGGATCTTGCAATGCACAGTTCATCTTGGTGATAATGAGAATTGAGGCCTAAACCTACTCATATTGTTATATATGTCTTTAGTACCTGCACTTTCATGTCTAAGATTGTTTGACCCAAATGAATATAATGAAGACAAGTATATGTCTTCCTCCAAGGTCTAGTGTTTGATTTAATATTGTCACAACAATCTTATCAACTCTATGTAGGTCTTGTATAAGATCATACAACCTTTGTCCAAGCTTATAGACCATGTTTCAATTGATTAGTTATCTATTAGGTATTCTTATCCACATTCCATGAATTCAACACTAATGTTTCAGGTGTATTATATCCTCTTAGGAGTCATCAAGAGCATTTTTAACTTGATACAATCTTTAAAATTGATAGAGGCCTCTATGTTTCGTTGAATGTTCTCAACAATGTGAAGCTAGTGGAATACATGTGAAAAATCCCTTCAATTCTTCATGCAACCATTAGAATAGGCTTGCATATTATTTTTATATTCTTACAAGGTTTCCATTATATTCTTATAGGGGTGTCATGAAGTTTTGTGTTACCATTGATGACCTCAATAAGGTTTGTGACTTCACCCTCTTAATGCAAACAAGGAAAGTCTTCAACTTGGCTTGGTTTATTTTCCTAAAACCTATATTAACACTTTTATATTATATTAAATGGTTAGGTGAGTTTAATTATACCTCTTCCTAGTTTTATAAAGTCTCTTAAAATGATTGAGAAGATTCTACAGAACCAAAAACATGAAATTAGGCCTAAAAAGTGTAGTTTTAGACCACTTCATTATGTTTTTACTCCACATGTGCCAAGTTTATTTATCCAAAAGGTGATCATGAGGTGTGTATATGTCATTTATGAGTTTTCAAGATCATTAAAATTCATTTGAACTGAAATTTGAGACATTCACAATCATTGAGCTCTTTAAAGGCAATAAAGGTAGTTTTTTAGGTCTCCAACTTCTTAAGATTGTTCATAGAGTATAAGCCTTTAATGGATTGAAAAATGGCATGAAATTTTAGTGAATAGGAATTTTTATCATCCCATAATGTAATTATTACCCATTCACTTTATCATTCAACTTCTCATGTGAGAAAGTTTACCTTCTCGAGCTTGTAGGCTTATAGGTGCCTATTCAAGATGACAACATTGAGCAAAAAATCTTTTTTCATTATTTTTTTTGTTATAAATATCTAAATTTGTATAATCCATGTTATATTATGTCTATAGACACTTATTCAAGCATTTATCTCCCTTAATAGTCTTAAGCCTTACTTTAGCCATGACTAGGGTTTCTTGATAGTTTAGGTGTTTTTACCCTAATAACCTTATTTTGATACTTTATCTTCATTCTAAGGAATATTATCAATGCAAAAACTTTCCCCAAGATTAATCACACTCATCATTAATATTTAGACTTCATAATTAACACAAAAATGCATATTATTTCCATATTTATGTTTGTAGTCTTGTAGGTGTGCATTCCAAGCTTTAAACCTATAATAGAACTGATGTTGAATTGAATTCCCTACCTATTATTATGTTGAATGGTATTGGGGGAAATTAGAGTTTGTTTTTAAAGTTTTAATACATTTACCAATGATAAACCACATAGGATTTGTCAAGAACCTTTCATTTTAAGGCTTGTAGACTTGACACAATGTACTTCTACATGCATGACTAAATTGTTCTTTTGTCACTTTGACCAAATTGGTGACTTGAAGGATCTTGGAGGGTTTGTGGTGGATTAAAAACTCTATAACTCTCAAAAACATATCTTTAAATTCATGGATCTTGCAAACATCTAATCAATTCATAAGTTCATCTCATAAAATCCTCACTCATAAAGCATACCACACAATGTTTACCTAATAAAATATCACAATTTATCATTAGATATTTCTCACATTACATAACTCTTAGATTATAACCATGCCAAGGATCTACAATATTTATAAATTCTTACACTCATAGATGAAACTTGGCCTCATCATGCTAAGGAGGCTTCCAAAACTTTCTCCCAAAGCTTACCTTTCAAGCAAAGGATTATAATGATTTATATAATTTTCAAAGGAAGACTAAGATAGAAAAAAACAAAGGAGGCCCGAAATGGTGCCACCATTTCACATGGGTAAATATTCAATAAATACAAGTTGTCTCCCAAGTAAATCCAAATGGTTTTCCTCATGGGATGGATGATTACAAAAGATAAAGCCTCCACCGAGGAAAAAATACACCACACTTCACAGGTGAGTAGACAAGAATAAATATGATTCTCTTTTGGCATGTGCATAACTTTAATGAAATGTAAATCACACATATGAGCTCAATCATTAATAGTTTTTCTTGTTCCCCACTTTCACAAGAGTCAAAAAGTGAGGAATCTCCTTTACGACTTTGGACAAGAATCAATCATGGATCCCCCACTAGCAATTGGAACCCACATGCATGAAAGAAGACAAAATCAAGTCCTCACATGAGTTGTAATGGAATGTATCACCCCATGACACCTAAGTAACATAAATAGGGTTATGGAAACCTCATCAAGTTGAATAGTGTCTATAACTACATCAATGAGTAATAAATTAGGAATAGTGCAAGCATGAATATTGTTCCTCTATGCCACATCATTATCCTTTGGTTCAAAACAACTTAGCTCCTTCAACTTGTCTTAATTGTTCTCCAAGATTATTATTTTCACACACAAGAACACATGAGCACATCAGCACACCACTATATTTTTTTTTGATGCAAGATTGTATGAACCCTTGGATGCTCCTACATCAGAAACTCAAGTTTTTATAATAACACCTCATGATAACATATATGGGGTAAGTGGTAGAACCACTCTTTTTGTCATAGAGTTTATTTATCATGAAATCATCTTCCAATAGACCAAATAATCCCCATTTTTCCTCCTCTACTTCTATCTTATACCTTCTAGTCTTACACCTCTCCTCTTATCACCTCTTCTCTTCCTCTATCTTCTTTTGGGATGATACCAACCATAAACCATCCTCCTCTAATAAAAACTTATCCATATATCAATCAAAAAACTTTTGGAATGAATCCCACCATTTTAATTTGACCTCCACCTCCAAGATGCTCCACCATGCATCTCATTTTCCCATGTGGGCACAAAACCACCACTATCCATCCACCTCAACCTAAAGCTGACTTGGCTTTCTTCAAAACTTACCAGACCATTTTTTGGATAATCAACATTCCTCACTCCTCTATGGATGGAACATCAACACCAACCAACTCTTCATTCAATCTCAAATTCATATTAGAATTTTACCACTCGTGGGAATACATAAATTATTTCCCATCATCACATAATGGGTCTCCTTCATCTGTGGTAACAAAATTTACATTTTCATCCTCCTTCATAATGACTCCTTTCCCTATGGATTTATCACAAGCTACTTTTCCTTTGCTAATTTTAAAATTATTTTTGGGATCTTCATATGAAAACCTCACTCTCTTGTTATCCTCCATGACAACCTTCTTCTCCTCAATCATTTCCTCTTTCTTATGCAACTATAAATCATTACATTCTTCTTTATTACATGTTATTACTTTTCTTACCAATGAAGACACTTTTTATTTTAGGGAATCACATATCTCCCACATCATTTCTTCTTCTTCTTCCATTTCACATTATTCAATTCTTTCTAGAAACAACTAAAATAGCCCTTCTTAAGTCTTCAACTTGCTCTCCTACTCTTTCTTGAGTGGTGTTCTTCCAATCTAATTTGACATCTCCATACCTAAAAATTAAAATCATAATACTTTCTCTTACATCCTCTACCCAAATAGTATGATACACTTGATGTATACAAAAATATCGGCTCCTCATCACAATGGATCTCTGATACCACTTGATGGAGTCAACATTCCATGATTCTCACAAACATAGCTATCAATACATGGATCTTCCTAGTACATAATCAATTCATATGTTCATCTCTTGAAATCCTCACTCACAAATATTACTCAACAAATTGTCACAATTTCTCATTATATATTCCCCACATTACATAACTCTTTGATTCCAACCATTCCAAGGATCTACAAGCTTTCTCAAATATTACACTCTCATACAAAGTTTGTCCTCATCATGCCAATGAGGCTTTCAAAAATTTCTCCCATAACTTTATTATCTACCACTAGCCTACCTTCCAAGTAAAGGATTACAATGATTTATATAGTTTTAAAAGGAAGAATGAAATATAAAATAACAAAGTAGGCCCAAAATGGTGCCACCCTTTCACATGGGTGAATATTGACCAAAGATAAGTTGTCTCCCAAGGAAATCCTTTCAATTTTCCTCATGGGATGGATCATTACAAAATAAAAAGCCTCCACTAAGGAAAACATTTTCCAAACCTTCACATGTGATAATAAAAGAATAAATATGATGATCTTTTACAATGTGCATGACTTTAACGGACCCCCACTCACATATGTGAGCTCAATCATGAATATTTTTTCTTGTTTCCCACTTACACAAGAGTCAAAAGGTGAGGAATCTCCTTTATGGCTTTGGAAAATTTAAAATCATGGATCCCCAACTAGAAATTACACCCCACATTAAGTTGTAATGGAATGTGTCACCTCATGCATAATAAGCAACATGAATAGGGTTGAGGACATCTCATCAGGATGAATAATGTTTGCCACCTCATTAGTGAATAGTAGTATAGGAATAGTGCCAACATGAATAATGTTCCTCCATGCCATATTATTTTGGTTGAGGTATAATTATTATAATTAACATCCTAAGAATGCATTTAATACCTCACTTTTGGTTGCAGGTATGTTACTTACTTTTTAACACTTGAAACCTTGTTTAAGAATAATAGATCAATGGCCTTCATGGCCTACCACCTGTAACTTCATATCAAATATGATCATGAATGGTTTGAATACTTATTGGATATTATTTATGTGTAACATAAAATTCCCCCATTAGTGTTTCAATCCATATCTCAAATGGATTACTCTCCAATACATCAAATATGCTTGCCCATAGGATTATCCTCTTCACATTTGAGGCTTGTGTGATTGAACTAGTCTGATAAAAACACTTTGGAGATGAGTGAAATATTGGGGATACATGTAAAAGAGTGTGATGAATTTTTAAAAATGAATATCATGTGATTTGGATTCTTTCATGAGCCCAAAACCTTTCAAAAGTATCAAATAGCCCCAAAACTTTCACCTTTTGAATGTTTACACCCGTGTACCTTCATTTTCACTCATTCATGCATTGGATGATTTATTTAATATGGTTTAAGAGAGAGTATTTAGTTTATATGAGTTTTTATACATTATTAACACGTTATTTCAATTACCTTCATGTTAGAAAGCACCTCATAACCCTAAATAACCCTGTCTATCATGTGAAAAAAAGTAGAACAATGACATTTCTTCTTAGTATAAACATGATCACTAGTTGTTTGAGTTAATTTTAATGTTTAATAGACTAATGGACCTCAAATATATACTTTCAAACCATTTCCATGCATTCTTCAAGCTCAGACATGCCATTATAAGAAGAAAATGAAGAGACTAGGGTTTTGTAGGTTTTAAAAGGTAGTTAACTTGTTAACAATTATTCATAGAACTCTGCCCCCTAATCCCAAAAATATTACTATGTATTTTAATATCATAGGGATGGAAACATACCCTAATTTAATTTATATTTATATCTCTCCTCTTTCATGAAACAACTTCACCAAAATGATTCATCTTCTCTTGTAAGGGACTTAGTGGAGTTTTTGAGTGCATTTTCCCCTATTTTGGACCTATAACTTCTACCTATGCATGATTTTGATCCTAATAAGGTTGGATAAGATTGTAGTGATTCCATATAAAATTGTGCCATGATATAATCTGATCTAATGTATAACCTTTGTGATCTCTTCAAAACATGTTTTCTCTCTTGTTATGAAACTTACCCATTTGGAACAATACCCTATTGTAGCTATGTACCAGGTGTCCATGGAGTCTTCCTTGGATTTTAAAATGATATTATAATGTATAAATATCTATTTTTCTTACCTTTACTACCATTAAGATAAAATTAAAGTTGATTCAATGAACAAAGAGGTTTAAAAAATGAGTAAACATTATAAACTAGTGCGATTGATCTTTTGGTTGGGTGTATGAACATAATGGAGTATAATATGACATTAATTAAAATCTAAATGATCTATAAAAACTTATTTACCATGGTAATTTGGTATAATAATGACTTAATGAGTATAATATAATGGAAAATTAACCTTAACATATAAAAATACCTTAAACAATGCTAAAATACCTTACACATTGTTAAGGTTTGAAAAGACTTTCATTAGTGACCTTGAAAAAATTTGATGACACTAAAACATGACTCCATGAAAACATTATCAACATCACCATTTATTAGTCTAGGTGAATGAGGTACTTGGTTTCAATATATATCAATCTATGGTGGCTAATTTTGCCAACATTTTTTGTGACCTCTAGGGATTATTTGCTTGCTAAACATGTAGACTAGTATCCTTAGTAGTCCATTGGGCTATGGAGTCAATAAACACTGAGAAAAAACCTAATTTAGGACTTAAAACCTATCTAAAATCCCTTAGAACAAATTGAGACAATTTATAGCACATTCCTAAACACATAATAAATAAGAAACAAACACACATGCCATGAGGAACTTAGGGAAAAGAGAAACAAAAAACAACTAGGAAAACATTATGCCAGAACTTGGAGAAAGAAAAATACTAGATTATTATGTAAAAGAAGAGAATACTTCCAATCCACCTGGATTAAATCAAAATCCTCTTAGGTATTATGCACATTTTTGATAGAGATGAATAACAAGCTATTGTTTGGTTTCTATCATTATTGGATCAACTCTTATTCTGATTGTCAGCCTCATTAGATTATGCCCGAGTGAATCAAATGAAATAAACATATATCCTTTATAGACAAAATATTCTTATGGTTCAATTCTCACCTCATGTTTCTCTTCAATATTTAGAAAGGTCTCCAATGTTATCACATTCTTATTTATAGGAAAAAATACAACCTTAGCCTCTGATGGCTCACTAGAACATTGTTCTTGGCCTTCTGTGACATCTTGAGATATGTCATTTTAATTTTCAACTACTATTATTTGTTTCATCTCTTAAAATAGCTTTAAATGCTACCCCTAGATTCATTGGGGTCCTATTGAGATATGTTTTGATCAACATCTTCTTGAGCATGTTCTCTAAGATATGCAACCAACCTATAAACATCTTCACAAGGAGGTATAAGATTAAAAAGAGTCTCAATATCTCAAATGAGCTCAAGGTATTACTTCCAATCCTCATTGGGGTATTCTCTTTGGTTAATTTGGGTAGTGTCATCTTCTTCAAGCTAAACCAAATGATCAAGGAGTTTATAACCAATATTAAAAAAATGAAATAAATTAATATCAAGTGAACTAGACTCTTGGGATGGCATACTTAAATTACTACTCTCCTCAACCTTAGATATATTATAGTATCCTTAAAAAGGCATATAACCTAGTTCTAAGACTTCAAAAAAATCTTTCATTTATATATCAATTGTTTGTGGCTCATTTATACCTTTTAGCTTCATGGGGGCTAGTATGGAGGTGTTATAATCAAGAATGGAGAATTAATTGAAGTCTACACCTTCTTCATTGTGTCCCTAAAACTCAAAGAAATATTTGGCCCACTCAAATGAATCATTACAAGCTTCTTTAGTCAATGTAACAATCTCATGGTGAGCAGTGTCTCCTTCTTGTGATTATGTTTTAAACTAATGTGAAACTAATCAAGGAATTCTTCTTAAAATACATGTTCCTCTTAGATGTTTTGTCACTCTCAAAGTCTTCCTCCATCATACCAAGTGGTAGTTTCTCAAAAAAATTAGTGTTTTACTTTTTAGGTTTAGTATTCTCATTATGTTTACTATGATCCATCAGGTTTGAAAGAATTTGACTTCCTCATGCAAACAATGATTGATTTGAGTAGCCTCCTATTAACCACAAGATTTGATGTCTCTTAATTCAAGCTTAACTTCTTCTTCATAAAAAATGTGCCAAAAATATTGTTATTCCTCTTTTTTCTTAAGTCTACTCTGATGATATAATGAGGGCTATTAGTGATGAAATCATAATCATATTCCCTTAAAACACTCTCTTTTTCCCCCTAATGATCTTCACTTACCTTCCATACAACTAGTCCTCACTCAAAAATGGATATGGTGGGAGGGAAAGAAGGTCCATTTGAAGGACTAGAAATATAGGGACTTATGGGATGATTTTGAATTGACTTTGGGGTTGAAGAGGCATTAATAAGAAATTAAGATTTGGAAGTGATAATTTCATTCAAGAATTCCTAAGGATCAGGAAAATAAACTTGTGTTAGGGATTCTATATTCTTCTCTTTCCACTCAACAATCAAGGCATGAAATTATGATTTTATTTGATCTTCATGAACAAATCCAACTAGAGATGTGGATGAAGGATTTGTGAAACATGGAAAGTTTCTTAGTTTAACCTCTACCACATTTTCCTCTTGTTGATTTTGGATTGGTGTGAAAGGAGTGGTCCAAAAACATTATTATGGGAAATAAGTTTTAGAATCTTCTATAAGAATGGGTGGAATATACACAAACATAGGTTATTTCATAGGGTTGGGAGTCCTACAGGTTGGGATTTTTAAATAAAGAGACTCATTTGAAAAGTTTTGTCTAAAAATAGGAATAGAAAGGAGCAACTTATGTTTTGATTCAATTTCTTGTGCTCTCATGGGCAACTACTACTTTTCTCATTTTTAACCTCATTATATCTATTATATGACTCTATTTATTGGTGGTGAATATAATCCTGATATGCAAGTTCCTCTTGGTGTCTATTATATTCCTTTTCCCTATCATTCTCTATACATTATCTCTCAAAGTCAAGTGTTATCTCCTTGAAATCCTTTTCTGGATGATTAGGAGGAACATGGCCTTTCAAAGGCTAATTGGAAGTATGAGTAGGGGTGGGAGGGGGTAAATATCAAGAGTAATATTAGCACATTAATATTTTATGGCTACTTGAGGTGAAGTCATAAATATTTATATTTTGTTATGAAGGATATGAAGGTAAGAAAATGCATTTTCAAAATATGGAGGATTGGAATACATACCAATTGATTATATTTAACCACTTTGACTTATTAAATTAGATATAGATAACTTTTATTCAACATTGATGTTTATATAAATTCCCTCAAAAGTTGATATGTTGGAGAATAACATCAAATATTCTTTAGTAAATGAAAATCGTGTCCCACCGAGTGTTTCAAAAAATGTTGTCACTTTGAGTTATAACCTTTGAGGAGGTGTTTCATGTCTCCTCACTAAATTTACATACTGGTAACTCTTTAATTCTATGGATAACCTATGAATAAAGAGAACCTCCTGAGAGGCTAGGGTCTCTTGATGCTACACCTAGACTAACACTACACGTACTTTAATTGCAAGGAAAAAGGAGAAAGAAAACATGAAAGTAATTACAAAAAGTGGTGATGCAAAAAATTATAGTTCTCCACTACTTATTTATTATTTATACTATGAATTAAAATAAGACTAAAATCTGATTTCACAACTCCATATAACCCTTCCAACATAAGTGTTTCAGTATGGAGGCTATAGTTAATGCATTAATCAAGAGGGATAATCAAGAGGTATAAAAAAATACATTAGTGAATATTTCCACACTTAACCTTTAAAATGATACTTGAAACACAACATATGACTTTAGATAATATGAATTTCTCATAAAAATGCAAGAATGAAGAGGATAAATGCAAGGAAGCTGAACACTATCACTATCATTCATCAATAATTCATCATAAGAACACTAGATACATGATGGAAAAGGTATAAATTAGCTTGTATTCAATTCAAAAGTGAGAAATAAATATAAATTTGGTAGGAATACATGATAATCAACTATATTATGCTTTAAAATGTCCTTTTTAGGAGTATATATAGAATAATGGAGAAGAGAGAGAGGTAGATGTGTATGAAGTTCATTATGACTACCATACATAATGAAACTAGTTAAAATGCTAATAGAATGTGAAAAAGAGTCATATTATTATTATACATGTGATATATTTTCTTGATGATAATCTCATGAGAGATGGTGTATATGTGTCTCTTTGCTTCCTATGACTTATCTTTATTCTCTTGAAACTACCTTTTCTTGATTAAGGAGTTACCAGATGATATATTGACACATGGCTTACTTACCCTCATTAGAATATTTATATACCATTATTTGATATTTAAATTAAACTTTCATCTTTGTGATAATGATATTTGAGGCCTAAACCTCTTCATACTATGATCTCTATCCTTAGAACCTACACTTTGATATCTAAGCTTGTTTGATCTAAATGAATGCAATGAAGACAAGTCTATGTCTTCATCTAAGGTCTAGTCTTTGCCTGAATATTATCAAAAATGTATTTTAAACTATATGTAGGTATTTTATAAGATCATATAACCTATTTTAAAGCTTATAAATTATCTTTCATTTGATTATATGTCTATTACATCTTCATAACATACTAGTAAAGAGTTTGGAAATAGATGTAGGTATTCTTGTCCATGTTCCATGATTTCAACATTGATTTTGCATATGTACTAGGTGATCTTAAGAGTATTCAAGATATTTTTTATCTTGATACAATATTGAAAAAAATTATAGAGTCTTGTATGATTCCTTGAATGTTTTAAACAATATGAAGCTAGTGGATTGCCTATGAAAAAAACCTTCAATTCTACCTGCAAACATTTGAATAGTCTTGTATATTAACTTTAGAGTATTTAAATCATGAAAATAGATGCATAAAATGGATTCATTAATTTTATTCTTTCCATTGATGACTTTAATAAGTTATTAAACTTCACCCTCTCAATGCAATCAAGGAAAGTCTTCGTCTTGGCTTGGCTTCATTGCTTGAAACCTGTCTTAGCACTCTGAAAGTATATTGAATGGATAGTTTAGGGTCATTAGAACTATGAAAAATTATATAAATTCTCTTAAATGAAAAAATAGTACAAACTTTTCTTTGCATGATGGCTTAGTGAAAATATCAGTCATTTGTTCTTGAGTAGGACAGAAATAGAATAATTTGATTGTCTTCAATAAGTCCACACCAAAAGTGATATTGAATTTCAATGTTATTAGAACTTACATGAAAAAATAGATTATTTTATAAGGTAATGACACTTTTATTTTAGATAAAAATTGAATTAGCTAAATATTAAGGGTGGCCCAAATCTCTACGAAGTCTTTCAAGCCAAATAGATTCCTTGGTAGCATGATTGCAAGCTTTATACACAGCTTCCATAGAAG
Organism: Torreya grandis; assembly: GCA_037957365.1. NCBI lineage: Eukaryota > Viridiplantae > Streptophyta > Pinopsida > Cupressales > Taxaceae > Torreya > Torreya grandis. The sequence goes on along the minus strand of JARHVA010000155.1, from coordinate 5,524,267 downwards.
ATTGGGATACAGTAGTATATTTTTTACTAATCCATGAAATTATGTTGGAGCCCACAGAAAAATAGTAAGCACTCATAGATATATGATCATTAGGATCACCATCCTAATCAGAATTTGAATAACTTGTCAAAGAGAAATTGCTATTTGAGGTACACTTGATTCCAAAAGTTAGAGTACCTTTAATATAATGAAGAATTACTTTATCATATTTTAAATGAGTATATTAATGTTTATAAATAAAATTAGAAATGAATCCAATAGAAAAATTAATATCAGGATGAGTATGAGTATGATAATTAAAATTGCCAACTAATTGTCCAAAGAGAGTTGGATCAACAGTTTTACTTTCCATGTCATTAAGTAATTTTACATCAAGTTAATAAGGGGTAGAAATAGGTTTGAAATATAACATACTAAACTAAGATAACAAATCATATGAATATTTATATTGATAAATACAAATATTATATTTTTATTGCCACACTTGAATGCCTAAAAAGTAATGTAAGATTTCCCAAGTCAGTCATTTAAAATGTATTCTTCAAAACATTTTTAGTGAAATAAACCATTGAAATATTACTACCAATTAGATTAAGTTATCAACATAAAAAATAATTATAACTATTCCATCTATATTTTTTTTGACAAAAAGACTATGATCATTAGAACTATGAGTAAAGCCTTGAGATATAAGAAATTGATAGATTTTAGAGTACCATTCTCTAGGAGATTGTTTCAAAACATAAATTACTTTCTTTAACTTCAAAATAAGATTTTAATTTTATTTATTAATAAAATCATGTAGTTGAGACACGTAAATTTTTTCATGTAAGTCACCATTTAAAAAAACACTCTTAACATCTATTTGATAAATAGGCCAATGCATATGAATAGTTAAAGATAAAATGATTTTAATTGTGGCCATCTTAGCTATAGGTGAAAAAGCATTATTATAGTTAATTCCTTAAATTTGAGAAAAACATCTAGAAACTAATTTACCTTTATCTTTTTCAATTTGATTATCAGAATGGAACTTAGTTTTAAACAACCATTTACAACTTACCAAGTGATATCCTCTAGGGAAAGTTTAAATTCCCAAGTGTTATTATAAATAAAAGAGTTGTATTCATCATGCATTTATTTTTTACAATGATGGTGAAATTGATATTTTTATATTGTTTTATGATCATTATTGTTCATAAATTTATACATCAAAGCATAATTACAAAACTATTGTCTAGTTTTATGAGCATCATCAATATCTACATCAATTTCAAAAGATTCTATAGTAGTTTTGGCCCACTTAGGCATAAATTTAGGTAGAGAAAGAATATAATAATGAGAAGGGACTTTAGGAACAACATAATTATGCACCTCATCATTATTATCATCACTTTTTTCAAATGGAAAAGAAGCAAAAATTATATTAAGAGAATCTAAATTAGAAGAATAATCAAGTACACCATTTTTACCAATTCTAACACCTCTTTTAATCTTAAGTTTATTAGTGTGAGGATCATACACCCCATAATATTTATATTATTAATCATAACTTAAAAAGATAAATTTGTTTTCTTTAGAATCCAACTTTCATTTTTTATGGGAATATGAACAAATGCATCACAACAAAAAATACATAAATATTTTAAATTAGGATTTCTACCACTCTAAGCTTCTTCAGGGGTAATATTTAAAAAATATTTATTAGGAGTACTATTTATTAGATAGACATCACAATACATAGCTTCAACTCAAAATTTATAATGCATCTTTTTAACATGCAACAGACATCTATCCATTTTAGTGATAATAATATGTTTATGTCAAGCAACACCATTTTGCCCAAGTGTGTAATAAATAGTTTGTTCATGTTTAATACCGTGTTGGTTATAGCATGCAAGATAATAATTTTTAACATATTTAATTCTATTTTTAGTTCATAATATGCATAAATAATAATGACATTATTTTTCAATAAATGCATGAAACTCAATAAAAATGTCTAAAACTTGATCTTTAATTTTGAAGAAGTAAATCCATACTTGCCTAGTGAAATAATCAATAAAATTTAGAGTATAATTTTCACCTTTAATAGAATGAGTTTGCATAGGGCCTAAGAGATCACTATGAACTAAATGAATCTTTTCATGAGCATGCCAAGATTGATTTTTAGGAAATAATTCTCTATGAGCTTTACTAGACATAAAACCACTACAAACGAAATTAGTAGGAAGAATTTTAGGCAAAACTTGCACCATATTAAGTTTATTCATATGTGAAATACTTTGGTAATTAATATGTCCTAGTCTTTCATACCACAATTTAACATCATTAGAAACAAGTAAATCATGAGAGGAGGAGGAAGAAGAGAATCAAGTAAACTTGAATAAATTATCATTGTATAAAATACTAGTAACTACTTGAAAATATTACTTGTTATATTTAAGAGAATAAGTTCCATGAAAATAATGTACTTTATATTCCCATTGCCATAATTAAAGAATAGAAAAGAAATTTAGCTTTGAATCCAAAATAAGCAAGACATTATGCAATTCACTGTTAAGGATTTTAATAGTTCCTATGGCTTCTACATTGCAAGAAGCAAGATTTACAAGACATAAATGATTGTTAGAAAGATATGATTCCAAATAAGATAACAAATTAGCATTCAATTTCATATGTTGAGTAACACTAGAATCAACTATCCATTTAATAGGAGAATCACAAAAAGCACAAGTAAAATTAGTTCTAGGCTTAGAATTCTATTTAGATTGAGTCTTAATGTTACTAGGGATAGCATTATCTTTGATCTTAAGATTTTCATTTTTGATATCACATTGCTTCATAAAGAAGTGGTATTCATCATGATTATTTTTGTCATAATAGTTACATTCAAAAAAATTCTTAGGTTTGAAGTTTGATTTATGATGTTTTTTATCATGTGTATTATTGGACTTAGCATTTTCTTTATCATTTTTATGTTGGTGTTTAAAAACAAAAACAAAATTCATTAGTCTTAAGACTAGAAAATTGAAATAACTTTTGTTCTTATTGACACAACAAAGTAAAAAATAACTCAAACATAAACTAAGAAGATAAAGTAGAAAAAAATAGTTGAAAATAAATATTAAAAGTAAAATGATGAACATTTTGAGGAAAACATTTTTTCATGATAATATGAATTAAATTCAAATCTAAAATTTTAATTCCTAAACTAGTAAGATGAAAAGGAAAAGAGTGAACTTTAATCAATAAATTAGTCATTTTTTTGAAGTAATTATACTTTAAATTAGATAATTGATCTTAAATTTAAATTTTATGAGATTTATGCATAACATCATAAACAAATTTAATATTAGATCATGTCGTGGATGTAAGAAGATAACCACTAATATGCACATGCAATTCAGGGGTCATGTCCATGACAATCAATCCTAAGGCCTTATTATTTTTTTCATTAACATTTCTCTTCAAATTCATCAATTTTAGTCATCTAGTCGAGTTTGGATTCCATGATATTTACTACACACACCAAGTGATTTAATATGTATTTCATATGTGATTTCCATAAATGTTAATTGGTAGACATGAGTTTAAATTTGGGTAACAATTGAGTTATTGTACCTAGAAATCTCACCCAATACCCAAAAGTACAGGGAAAAAACAATCATTTAAAAATGAAGAAGACATGGAAGAGGGATAAAAAATATAAAAAATAAGAATTAGCTGAAGTGCAAAATAAATATGAAGGAATAAATGGGAGTAAAAAAAGGATTAAGAATTGCACAAAAAGGGAACTACAAGATGGATAAAAATGTCCAAGTTGAAATAGAAGAGATATTAACAAAAAAATTATAAGCTTTAGATTTGAAAGGACTTAGGCAAAAAAGAAAATAGTTTTCTTTTTTCAATTAAATATAAACCCACATCAAAACATCAATTTAATATATTGGAATCAAAAAAATCCATTTATCATACAAATATATGGATTAAAAACTTTATAAATGCCATTAATAAAATGAGGAATGCTCTTTATTTTTTTAATTACAAAGTCTTGAGTTAATTTATTATTTTTTTAGATGTGATAATTATAAAAATATCACTTGTATTTTTTTTTTAGAAAAGAAAACTTAAAGTGATAAGCCAAGTCATATGGCCTTTAAACAAAATACTTTTTTCTATTAAAATACATAAATGGGGCAATCCATAATTATTTTTTTGTTTGTAAAGAAAGAACCAAAAAATCTTTTAACTAACAAGATACTTGAAAAGATGATTGAACTAATGATAAAAAGATAAATTATGCTATAACAATTGAATTTATGGCCAAGACAAAAAAAATTGTTATAAAATAAATTCATTACCTAATAATAGATAATGAAATAATTGTGTTGTTTATGGAAAATATATGAAAAAGGGATAGCAAGAGAAACACCTAGAGGAATGGATCTGAGGGAGGGAAATAGATGGTGTTACCATGGAAATAAAAACATACTTATATATGCATAGAATCAAGGGAAACCAGATGTTAAAAAACTTAGAAGCCAAATAGAAACAAGGCATAGTACAAGAAATAAGTAAGCCAAAGAAAAGGAGCAATTGCATTGATCAAAACAAAAATAAGAACAAAATAAATTAAAAATAATGACATGGCTTGGATGGGAAAATGAAATAAATTAAAAGTGTGTAACCCAAAAGAGACAAGAAAGGTGCTAACAAAAAACATGATGTGGAAAAAGAAAGCCAAAAACGCTGAGGGTGGAATAAAGGAAAATATGGTGATGCAAGATTAGCTAATAAATATTTATGCTTAAAAAATTCCCAAGAGGTTTAAAACAACTGTAAAATGCACATAAACATACTCAAGTTAAAGAGAATAGAAAAAAAACATAGAAATATATATATATATATATATATATATATATATATATATATATATATATATATATATATATGGCAAGCAAACTCTGATATATAGATTTGAAAGAGAAAAAAATAAGATACTCAAAATTAAATAAAGAGAAGGTTGAGCTTAATATTCCTACAAAAGAATTGGTAAGATAAATAATTAAGCAAAAAAACTCATAACAAAAACTAAACTTGTAATTTTTTTGCTTTCTTGTATGAGTTTTAAAAAGTAATAAAAACTTAATTAGAGGGCCTGTCAAAATCAGGAGAAAAGTTGAAAAAATACTCCTTGGAAATAACCTAAAAAAACTAGTTAAAGATTTAAAAAACTAAAGAGAAATAAATTAGAGGAAAATGAATTTGAATAGATATCAAGAGTTGATCCCTTTATAAAAAATGCAAAAATATATCTTAAAGACTACACACTTCCAAAAAAAATGTCAATAAAATGAACTTAGCTCTAATACCATGAAGGGATTATCCTAAGAACATTCATAAATAAAAAATTAAAGTGTGAAAATAAAGAAGTCATAAATATAGCTCAAATTGAAAACAATAAATAAGATAGGAATTTTAAATTTGGAAACTGAATGTATAAGAGAAAAACCCACGTGATCTTATAAGAAGGTCTGTCATTAAAATCTCTATGATTACAATTTTGAAGCAATAAAACTTTGATAATAAGAGAGAGATATTATTTTTTAGTAAGTAAATGTGGAGAGGAAAGACTCTTTCATAGAAAAAGAGGAAAAAAATGAGAGTTACAAGGAATCCCATGATTACATTACAAGCCTCTTTTATGTGTGTCAATTATGTCTTAGTCCCTTAGAAAGTGAAGGGAGGTGTGTGCCAAGTGAGGGAAGGGGTTATTTATGTAAGTAAATCTTAAATATTAAAATGGAAAAAAGTGGTGAGTTACACATCATGGAATATATATTTATGTGAATTTATAATTCACAAAAATAGAAATTCCATGCACATGAAAAGGGAACTTAGGATAAAATAAATTATCTTAAATAAAGGGTAATCCTAATAATATTAACTTGGTTTAGTTGATTGAAACCTATATTATAAATCTAAAAATATATTTATTATATATTTTATGGTCATTATACCTCTAACCAAGTCTATAAATTCTCTCCAAATGGTTGAGAAGCTTCTACATAGCCAAAAATATGAAATTAGGTCTGAAAAGTGTAGTTTTAGACCATTTGTGATTTTAATCCACATGTGCCAAATTTTATTTCTAAAAAAGGTATCAATAGGTGTTTTTATGTCACTCATGGGTTTTAAATATGTTTCAAATTAATTTTAATTTAATTTATATTACATTCATAGTCATCTAGCTCTTTGAGGGAAATAAAGGCAATTTTTGAAGTCTCCAACTTCTTAATGATTGTTCATATAGTATAGGCATTTAATGGATTGAAAATTTTCATGAAATTATAGTTCATAAGCCTTGAAAACATCCCATAATTTAATTATGAATCATATATTTGATTATTCAACTTCTCACATGATAAATTTTACCTTCTCAAGCTTGCATGCCTGTAGGTGCCTATTCGAGATGACTGCCTTGAGAAAAAAGTCCTTTTTCATGATTTTTTTTTTGGTTAAAATATCTAAATTGTGTATAAAATATGCTATAAGAGGTCTCTAGACACTTATACAAACATTTTACTCCCTTAAAAGTCTCATGCCTTGTTTTAGCCATCATTGGTGTTTCTTAACAATTTAGGGGTTTTGACACTAATTTCCTTATTTTGATGTTTTATATTCATTAAAATGAAATTCATCACTATATATAATTTTTATAGGACTCCTCACACTTATAATTAACCTTCATACTTCAAATCAAACACAAAATGCATATTTTTTCCATATTTCTTTGTGCAATGATTTAGTCGTGCATTCTAAACTTAAAAGCTATTACAAACCACCTATTGAATTTACTTCCATACATATTTTTAAATTTAATGATCTTGGAATTTTTATTTTATTTTATTTTATTTAATACCTTTCCCAATGAGAAACCACACAAGACTTGTCAACAACCTTTCATTTGGCTTGCCGACTTGACATAGTGTGCTCCTGCATGCATGACTACATTGTTATTTTATAACATTGACCATACTAGTGTAGTTAAGTAGATTCAAGAAATTTTTTGAGGTATTATTTTCATCATGAACATACAAATAATTTATTATAGACCTCAGTTTTGGTTTTGGGCTTGTTACCTACTTTTTCACACTTGAAACCTTGTTTTAGAATAATAGATCAATGGCCTTCATGGCCTACCACCTAAATATTCATATAAAATATGATCATAAATGGTTTTCATACTTGTTATATATTCTCTATGTGTCCCATTCACTCCCCCATGATTGTTTCAAGCCCTATCTCTGATGGATTACTCTCCAAGATATAAAATATGCTTTCCCATAGGATTGTATTTTTCTCACTTGAGGCCTATGTGATTAAAATATTCCTATACAAACAGTTTTTAGATGAGTGAAATCTTGGGAAAAATGTAAAATAGTGTGAGGAACCTGCACCTTCTCAACATTTGTAGATGTACCTTTAATTTCACTCATTCATGCATTGGATGCTTTCTTAGAGATGATGTGAGAGATATTATTTTGTTTTTATGAGGTTTGATACATTATTGATTCTTTCTTTCAATCACCTTCATGCTCGTAAACACCTCACAACCCTAAACAACCTTGCCTATCATGTCAAAAATAATAAAATAATGACATTTCCTGTTAGTACAAACTTGATCACTAGGAGTTTGTGTTAAGTTTGATGTTGAAGATACTATTATACCTATAATACATAATTTTAAACCATTTCCATGATTTCATCAAGCTCAGACATACCATTACAAGAAAAACACTAAGAGACTAGGGTTTAGTAATGTTTAAGAAGTAGTTAACTTGTTAACAATGGTTCATAGAGCTTTGTGCCTAATCCCAAAACTATTTCCATGGATTTAAATGGAATATGGGTTGTAAACATCCCTTAATTTAATTTTTCTTAATACATATCCTCCTTCATGAAACAACTTCATCAACATGACTTTTCTTCTCTTGTAAGTTACCCAATGTAGTTTTTGAGTGAATTTTTTCCCTATTTTGGAACTGTGGCTTATAGATGATCATGATAAGGCTAGAGGATGTTTTAGTGAGATCCAATCACCTTTTGTCATGATCTACTTTGTTCAAGATGCATGAGCCAAAGTATAAACCTAAACAATCTCTTCAAAACATGCTTTCTATTGCTATGAAGCTTATCCATTTGGAATAATACCCTATTTTAGCTATGTAATATGTGTCCATGGAGTCTTTATTAGCTTTTAAAATGATAGTATAGCATACAAATATCTCTTTTTTCAGTATTCCCTACCATTATGCTATATTTGGAGTTGAATCAATGAATAAAGAGGTTTCAAAAGTGAGTAAATGTTATAAATTAGTGTAATTGACCTTTTGAATGGGTGTATGGACATAATGAGGTATAATATGACCTTCATTAAATTATAAATGATATATAAGAACCTATTTACCATGGATTTTGATACAAGAATGACTTAACAAGTATAAGATAATGGAACATTAACCTTAACTTTTGCAAATACCTAAAACAATGTTAAAATAATTTAAAATTTTCTAAGGCTTGAAAATATTTTCATTGGTGACCTTGAAAAAACTTTATGACACCAAGTCATGACACCATGACAAAATTCTCAATAAGGCCATTTATGAAACTATGTGAATCAGGTACCTAGTTTGAGTATAGATCAATATATGGTGGGTAATTTGGCAAATATGTACAAGTAAACATTTCAACTTTATGTTCAAACCCTAAGGTAACAAGTACACAATCATAAAAATAATATGAAAGTATAACCAAAGATAAGATAACCAAAACCCTAATGTTGATGGCCTCTATAGGATCAAAACTCAGTAACAATTCAAGTTTTTAAATAAAATAAAAAAATAATTTATTTTACCTACTCCTTGATCCAAATTCAAGCCATATAAGTAAAATATAGTTTTAAAAATGCCAAAAATAACAACTATAGTTGTCTAAAATTCAATGAATGAATTACTTAGATACCTACTAGTAAAAATTCAAATGAATGGTGAGTATAATGTATTCCTTATCAAAATACTCCTTCTTCCACATACCTCAATGCAAAAACTAGTCAAACCTCTTAATAAACCCTTGAAATAACAGAAAACTCCACCAAATACTCTACATGGATGATAAGGTAAATACATTGTTATAGTTATAATTCCATGATAGGCTCATAGTATTCATGCCACCAAACACTCCATTATTTCCCTTTAATGTCATGTAACATATTTTCCATTAGATTTTACCCATGCACTGGGCTTCCAAAATGAAAGAATGAAAATGACCAAGAAAGAACCCTATTAGGGTTAAAAGAATCTCAATTTATTTTCATTGAGTGGTGATCCAATTCCACCTTTCTAAAGTCAATAAAAAAAATAAAAACAACTTTTAACTATTGCCAAGTCCTTGGTGGGTCATCATCCCCCCTTGTCCCCCATCCCCCCTTTCCATAGAAAATCTAAGATAAGATGTGGTATAAACAATTAACATTAATAAGATCCCACAAAAGACAATGTCCATTAATGCAACAAAATAGAAATGTTATAATTCCATCAAACAATAATCTTAGATTAATGTATTTTAAGTAACATTCATAATAGGATTATGACAGTGGTTAATATCACTCAAGAGTTCAACCGAAAGCCAATACTTGATAATGAGTTAAATATCAGTCATAGACTAATGCAATGCCAAAAATAAAAAAATGTAATAAGTAAGAATAATATCATTAAGGATCAAGATGATCAAGTCAAATGTAAATAACACAGTCATCAAGACTATGACATTCTAACAGTGCTAACAAGTGTCAATTTGTACCAAGAAATGAAATTAAAATTAATAGAGAAAGGAACATGTATAATTTGAAATATACTCAAGATTAAATCTATAATTGCATTCAAATCCAACTAAAGATTAAAAAATCAACAAATTAAGTCAAGCATAAAAATAACTCAAAGCATTTATAAATAATCAAAACTCATTTCTTTTGTAAATTTTAAGTTCATTACTTCTTTTTTTCACTTTTTTGGCATCACCTGACTACTTCGAGTCATATCCAACCTATCTCATATCATATACCTACAATCACAACACACCATAGACAACATCTGTACTATATATTTGAGTAATAAATGCAATAATAATATTAAATAATTATATAACTGAAATAAATAATGAAATAGTAACTCATTAAACATGAATATCCAATGATACAATTAAAGTAAATAAAAATAAATATATCATAATATCTACTTGATCAATCATAGATCAACAACATTAAAATGGATCAAATCATAGATCACAAAACTATATCATAATAGTAAAATTAAACAATCATATCCCAAATAGTTCATAACCACAACCACTAGAAACAAGTAAAATAAGTGAATCAAAACAAGGTCATGACATGGATTTCAATTTTATCATTAGCTAAAATATTTGAATTTTTAAAATTATTTTCAATTTATACAAAACTAGGCATGGTAGTTCTAACACTTTTTTTCAATATTAAAGAAACAAAGAATTTGAATTACTATTGTATCATGGATGTGTTAGTAAATATTAGTGATTCATTATATTAATTTATTTTTTATTTTTATGTGTATGTTGAGTTGTGATAACAACTCAATGACAATATGAGAGAAGTGAAATTTCAAGGTGTATTTGAGATATTTAGGTATAGTTTGGATATTCAGGATTAAATTTGACTCCTTATATGTATGAGATCATTAATCTATAATAATGTATTCTCATTTAGAGGAATAATTTATTGATTTTTTTTATGTTTTAATCAAATCACTTTAATATTTGGTATTATAGAAATTGATCATGTTATTTATAGTTTTATTGTGGTATTAGAAGGCATTTGGATTTATCCATTGTCATGCTAATGATGAAATTACTATAGGATACATTTTTTTTGCAAATATTATTTAGGATTAGTTTATATTATGTTTAAATTTAGAGTAAAATCATATACTATTTGAGCACCTATAGAAAGAAACATGTTTAAACCAACTATTATTTTACTTATCTTATAATATAAGCTTTAAGGTTATTGATGAGCAAGTGATACAAAGAAACCACTATATTTTCTAACATCCATGCTAGACTCTAAGGAGAAAATAAAATAGGTTATTGTGCATGAATTCTCAACACACATTCATGTGCGTAGATCTACATTAACAAATGGTTGGATATCATAAACACAAATAAGTCATGTGTTCAACATAGAAATTTTCAAATGGATTATTTTGTTATCAGATACATTTTCCATAGTTATTGGGTTAGTTACAGTTAACATAATTGAATCTTTGTAATTTTTTCACATTTTTTCTTTTTATGATAGTGTATAATGTATATAATATAATTATTTTGATGGTCAAGTCTATAGTGTATGAATAACAAAACATTGAATCCATTATGGACACATCATAAAAAATGTTTATATGGTTCTCATTCTCTATGAAAATCATGCCATACAAGTTCTCCATGTCTAAACTATTCTACACAAGACATCATTATCTCATACATGTTCAATCTCCATCACATTAAATTGCTATGTGGCATTCTTTTAGTATAATTTTATCTTCGTAGGATCTAGGGTAATATTATTGTCAAACAGTTTGAGCATTGTTTTTTAAAATTGATGTAAAATTATTAATTTTTTTATAACTTTAGTGTATTTATATTTTAATGTTTTTATTATCTATTTCAATTGAGCCAATTATTTTATTGAATCCACTATTTAATTATATTTTTAATTAGTTGATCAAAATTTCTATAGTATAGATATTTAGCTTCAAAATTTTTAGGAATTGTTAAAATTGGTTACATATTATTAGAGACATCAAGAAATATATATCAAAAAATTCAAATCCATTAAAACTCCTCTTAATAGACGTATTATTGGGCAAACTCAACTCCCATGTGTCAAATTACTAGTATTGTGATAGGAGTTATTATCAAAATTGACATGAAAATTAGCCTCGAATCCAAACTCAATTATAAATCAGAATTTAAATAAAGTTATAGGTAGGGGCTAATAGTGACCTCTCTTAATTCGCTAACTATGAGGCCTCACATCATAATAGTGTAAACAATGTCTATGCCAAACTAGCTCAAAATGAGGGTGGATTTGTAGCACCATCATAGGTTACTGAATACTAACATAGTTAATTTTACAAGAATAAAACATGATAAAATGTGCTAAAGATTCACACATGTACACAAACAATATTTATTTTGACAAAATGATCATACAAAACCAATAATTATTAATCCTCTTGGATTAATATGGGTAGGATAAATAAGCTACAATAATTTTAACACATGCTAGGTTATGATACTAGGATATTTGACTATAGGCCCATGAGAGGATCAATTGGCTAGGTAACTCTATAGATAAAATGGACCCCACCATCAGATTCAAAAAATCTAAATACCTATAAAATGCATCTAAAATTTTCTTTATATGAAGTTAGACAAAGTCCTTAATTTTATCTTATCATTAGTTAATCATTATAAAAATCATATAATAGTATCAAAATTAATAAATTTAATTAATCATTAATATATAAAATTTTCCATTATCATGGTTGAAAACAAGGTAATTTATAGTTGACCTAATTTACTTACCATTCACATATAATGACATCACCATTAGAAGATTTAATTTCATAGTAAGGTGACTAGGTTAGAACTTGGTAAAGTCTATGGGATTAAATAGACCTAGGTCACACTCTATTCATTATCTACTTGTAGCCTTATTGACAGTTCTATGCCACTAGTCACTCTATCATGATCTCTTAGTATTTAGACTTGGTTGCAGTTTGGCTTGGCTAGCTAAGTCCACATGACACCTTCTCATGCCTTTGCAGTTTTTGTGCTCAATTATTGCATGGTCTAGGCTGAGAGAAGCCCAAAACCTCCCTTAGTGTCATGTGGTACTCTCTTGTGCATTCACACTCTCATAATGAAAAGGAAGCCTTACAAATTTCTCAAGGTTTTCCATGCATCACTTTTTCACTTTCTTGCACTTTACAGTGGTAAGGACAATTTTCATGAAGTCTAAGGATTATGAAACTACATGCAAATCACCACATAACATGTGTCATGATTTTACTCATTTGCACATCATAGTATCTTTTCAAGGTTAAGTTGAAGTCCTAGACTACAAGATTCTAAATCAATCATAACTCATCATGTGTTGCCTAGTTATTGGCCATGCACCTCAATTTAAAATTTAACTAAATAAATACTAAGGACCATAGGCTCATGGGGCTTCCAAAAGGAGACATATGTCAGACGTAAAGTACAAGGTTAATTTTGGTGGTCTAAAGGTTTAACAAGGTGAGCTAGCTAAGGCATTAAGATAAGTAAATTTTGTTTTTTAAAGGAAAAGAAGTTCCCAAACTCGTAAATGCTTAAATGGGGCACAATTTTTTTTTAAAGTCCTAATTTTGATGATAGAATTAATTTTAAGATTTTAAGATGTTGTTGGGAGAACGTTGGTTAAGTCTTAGTCATAAAATGATGTCACCCTTATACCTAAATAAAGGTATTTTGGTAGGCCAAATTTTAAGGAAGGTGAATTAGTTAACTATGATAGCCAAGGAATTTCATCAAGATCCCTTCAAAACTTTAAAATTTTCCCTTACACAAGAAAAATATAAAACTAAATGTTCTCAAAGTCAAATATTCATCATGAATTATACATGGACAATTCTACAAGAAAGACTCATTTAAAATCTTGCACAATTTTCCTCAAGACTTGCATTCAATTTAAACTTGGGATATATACACATAATAGATCTTCCAATAAGAAAGTCATACAATTAATCTATATACAAAGATGGTAAGTTCTTACATGGAATATGATTGGAGTTAACATAATTATATAAGTTAATCAAATATAGATCAAGTTTATTTCTTTTTAAATAGATATAGATTCATATCTTAATAATAAGATATTTACATAAATTAAGGCATATGATAAGAACCCATAAGACTTATTATTAAGGTCCATGAATTATTAAATTAACACATTATGTTTTATTTGCATGTCTAGTTTTAATTATCAGTATAATTTATTCAATCCATTTAAATGAGCAAGCCCTTTTATTATAAGCTATTATGACACACACAAAAAATATCTCTAAGACCATTTCATAAAATTCTATTTTCATATCCTAAGGCATGGAAATTTGATGTTAAACATGACCAAGACTATTCAAATAACTCATTGACCCTTTTAAATAAATGAACTTTTTATCTCTAAACATAATCTATTGAAATGCTCTAATCATTAAGCAACATATTTATTGAGGGGAAACATAAAAAGTGTCTTTAAGGTTGTTTATATTTTTAATGAAATAATAGTTTGAGTTAATTCCCCATACTCATTAAAGACTTCCTTATGTCTACACCATATTGTCATATGCATGTTGAATACCCATAGTATTTTAATAATGAAAACAACACATTATATACATTTTTGTATAATATTAACTTCTCTACTAATTATAAATATATTGAGGCACTAGCATGATACCACGAGTCTTAAAAGAGGAAACAAAGCTAATGTTTCTATAATTTAAATATAACATTCTATCATATTCCTCAACATAGCATTATAATATTCATCTTATGGTTCTCAGATATACTAAAATGGAAATCAACCCTAGTTTATCCTTCATTTATTAAGATTATAAAAATATAAATGAATGTAAAAAATATGTGTACCATGAGCAACTTATTTATTGAATGTATTTGGACACTCAAATGAAAAAGATTACATCAACTATTATTATTACATTACTCTCAACTTGGCTCTCTATCGAGAATCAATTTGCGAGCTAGATTTGTGATTCTACCAATTCTATGGTCTTCATGAATTAATTTTTCAAGTAGAGCCTTCCAAACCCATGCATGCAATCCAATTGTTATTAATTGGTGTTTCCATGAAACTTGGGCAATGTCCAAAGTGTCTTCAATCATTATATTCAGAAAATAACCAATGGTTTTTTAAAACAAGTTTTGGTCTAAAGATCTTAAAGTTATTCGATTTGTTTTTAGCTTTGAGTTGAATATTAGAGTCATAATTTTTTTTAAAACAGATTTTTAGGTCATGGTATTTTTTTATCAAGAATATAAAATGTGTCATAGTCTCATTTTATGATGGTTTATGTTAGAATAGTCTTTTAATTGTTTTTTAATTTTTTATTTTTTTTATTAAGTCATTATTTTAATGAGTATTATAGTTATATTTTGTGTCAATGGGTTAATGATATCAAATATAAAAATGCTATTTGTTTTAGGATATTAGATAAGTCATTTATGATATTTTTTAGTTAAAATTCAAATAATTTTGCGTTGATGTTGTGTCTTTGTCAAGATTCAAAAGTCTCAAAATTAAAATATATATATAAATAAAATAAATTTACCTTACGAACTCATTTTTGGGAGACCTTGATGTCTTGAATCAAATGTCAAAAGTATCAATATTATGGGGGACTTTATTCATTTTGAAATATCATGCAATTGATCTTCACAACTTCAATGACTGAGTAAGCAACTTTACCTATTGGAGGTTGAAGGACACTGGAGGATGGAGGATTTTTATGCCTCTTATTAGCCACTAATGAAGGGGTGCTTCTGCTACATTGGCATATCACTTGTTTGTATGTGTGATAAACAAGAGGTGTATTTCCTATTTTTTCACATAGTGTACTACATATAAAGGTGCTTAGGAGATATAGGAGTGAAATCTAAAAATATGGTTCCTACTGGTTAGTTCCCAAATTTTGTTAATGTAGTTCCCTTTACATGAATGGTGGTCGATACATGTTCCCACCATGGAGGAGGTTCCCATGATTGGTTGATAGTGTTCCCATTTTTTGGTTAATGGAAGATGTACATGTTTGAAGTTTTCACACTAATTTGATTGATGTGTTCTTGATTGTGAATTGTTGATAAGAAGTTTATGTGTTCCTTCTTTACTTTCATTAAGTCCTATGAAACATAAATTACCATGTAAGGCCTAAGGGGGTAATGTTAGGAAATGTTTAGTCCTCACATTAGTTTGTAAATATTTTAAAGTGTATTATTATGTGAGTAATAACTCACTAGGTGTTATATTTGGTTGTCATAATATTATTTCAACAATATTACGAATATGGATTAGAATATAGTTGGTTGTGATATATTTTTATATGTCAAAACAATATTAATCATATAGGAGATTGAGTATTCATAGGAATTTGGGTGATATATTAGCGGACATATTTTCTTTATGATTATAGGAATAGATTCCTATAAAGTTGTAATGTCCTGAATGAATATCATATAGAAAATAATTATGGTGTGAGAAATATAACATGCTTTTAATTATTTTATGATTTAGCTATAATATTTATGTGTCAATTTTATATAAATCTGAACCAGACTCTGATTAACCTCATTATTATTCACTTAATAACCTAATGTATTTTAACCTAGCATTATATTCCCAACATATTCTAAAACACATCCTTTCATTTCATATCATTCTAACATACTTAAGAAAGCTAGTAAGATAAATAATCTTATATGGATTCAATAGCATCTCAATAATAGTAAACATAAAGGGATTATAACCCTTTAAAAAATTATAAGCATGCTAAAAAAGTTCAAATGAAACATCAATTAAATAATCAAGTATTCAAGGATGACAATTATAAAATGAACATAGGGTCCTGAAACCCACAACAACATGATATCTTAAAGTTGTCAACAAATGTAGCACATGAAAATTTTAGAAATAGGTTGTGGTTGGTGGATATATCTCACCCCCCCCCCCTCCCCCCCCCCCCCCCCCTACTCTAAGTAAAATATCCCTTAGAATCCCTAGTCTGGGACTTAACCACCTTTCCCACGCACTGATAGAGGTCTCTATGTTATATAGTAAATAATACCTAGTGAACCTAATAAAATTACAAGATGTAAGCCCTATTATTATTATTATTATTATTATTATTATTATTATTATTATTATTATTATTATTATTTAATTCATAAAATTAAATTTAAACAGGATGGATGTAAAATAATAATAATAAGCATCATATAAAATAAAATAGTCTGACCACTATTTTTTGAAAGCATAAATCCACATATGAGGTTGTTATTAATAAAGATCATATCAAATATCACAAACTAAATTTTATCCTTTAATAATGGAATTTTAAAAAACACAATCATAAGTCTCATAAAAATAATAGGCATGTTTTTGTTGCATCCAAAGGATAAACAATATTAAGTTCAATCAAAACACTTCTTTGGATGCTACTTTTAACATATGAGGTATGTTGTTATTGTTCTCCTTCTAAACTGATCTTCTCTTTTCATTCAATTTCCTCTCTCCTACTTCATGGATATTCCCCCTTGAATGGATATATTTTTTTGTCTATATCTTTTCAAATAAATATTATTACTTTATGCATTTATCCTTTTCACCATTTTTTTTTTAATTCAATAACATGTGTGCATTTTTTGTTCCATGTGTTCCTATTTATTTCAACTACATCACAACTATCATTTTACTTGTGCTTAAATAAGGACAAGAATAAAAATGGGCATTATTTATATATTCACCCACAAGTGGAATTTTTTAATCATTTTTTATTTTCAACTCTTTTATTTATACTTTTGACCATTAGTTGTGGATTTATCCCTGCTTGATGATAGTTTATATTTCTCACTGGGTTCAAATTCCTTACCATTTTATTCCTTGCATGTAATGTGTTTCCATATCATATTTGACATATTCACATGTCATATGGCATTTTATATTTCATTCTTCCTTATTATAACCATGCTCTTATACATTAAAATGCATCCATTTGTTTTTAATTATAATCTATGAACTTTCAAAGAGATGACAGTCTTGTGTAACACATTATATGCAAGGTGGATGTATGTTCTTTGAGATACTATTGTGTGGCATCAAATAAAATACTAAATCAATGGATAATATCCAAATCCTATACCAACTCATCTCAACATTAGTATAAATGTAAATTTATTTTCCTATCATTTGTATAGAAAACTAGATTCATCATGGTACCTCTATGGTATAACAAGGTGGATCCTTTATCTTTGTGATAAATATAATTTGTAATTAAACATCATAGTCCATAATGACATACTCATGTGAAATTATAATTTAATGTCACATCATCATGTATAAGAGGAAAAAAATCTCATTAAACAATAAGGTGTCCATACCAAATTATGATCTCATTATTACATAAATTTATATGTACCCATATGTGTGTCTTAGCATATAATAATACATTTCTTAGTATGTATAGTTAATTTAACTAAAATATTTAAAAATTTAAATAAAATAATAAACACAAGGGTGGCTCCCATGATCACAAAATAGGGGTCTCAGTTCAAGGAATTACATTTAGTGAAAGTGGTAGTTACCTTGATATTCATCATCAAGTCGTAGATATCCACAAAAAATGCTACAAATGAAGACAATGAGGACTTAGTCCACAAATATTTTAGTTTTCATATTTTTAGTGGTGTGTTAAAAATATAATATTGTAATCATAATAGTTGCCTACTATGAAGGCATGTTTAAAAGATTCAATTTTAAGGAGCTCAATTTTTTAGAGCAAGAATATATTTTGAGGAAAACTCAATATAAATTATTATCGATATAGTTTCTATCCGCCAAATATAATATATTTGAATCCATAAAAAAAACAATGACTAACATAATTTAAAATATTTCACTCAGACCCACCTGAGATAGATATAATAATAATAATAATAATAATTCACACCTTGATAACATATAGATGTTATGATTTCACTAGAGCATGCACACATTAATGGCAAATATAATAAAAATTCCATCTCTAATAATTTATCTATTACCTAATAATGTTTAGTTTTATTTTATAAATATATGTTAGGACGATCTCTTATTTTTTAATACATCCTAATATTAATACCTATTCTTCAGGACTTGGTTGGATAAATTCCTTTTCATATCCTTAGATATGCATCTAAAAAATAACATGGGTTGTTTTTGGATGAATAGATGGATAGTTGAAGAATGCACAACACTTCATTATAAACACCCTCTTAGTTGTATATTAACTTTGAATGAGTTCATACACTTCATCAACAACACCCTCTAGAGTAGTTTCTCAACTGTATGGTAATTATGAATGAAATCCATATGGTTGTATATGTTATTCATCATTTTTTCCCAATCGTATATTCTAATTTTTATGCATATTGACTATAAAACCATCTATTATCTCATGTGAAAACTAAATCATTATGCTTTCACTATTTTATATTTTATATTACTTTATTAATTTGATCATACCATCCTAGATTATATTATTATATATTATTTCATTGATGATTATATTTCCAAACAAACTTTGAATAAACCAAGTGTATATAGGCATGATGAACATTATTTTTGTGATTTCAATGAAATATACTAGGTTTAGTAACAAATTAGTTATAAGAAAGTCTTTTATACATATATTTTTTCTAAAAGTAATGATAACATAGACCCAATAATGCGACTAGGGAGATCCACATGATGTGCTTAAATATATTGAGTAACTTCATATGACTTAGAGAGCACTCAAAAATTGGTAATCCTTTGGTATATTTACTATAAAAAAATATTTCCACCAGAATACTAGACATTACTTCAATCTTTAAATAAAACTAAGTTGAAATTTAATTTAAATGGTTTTAGTTTGAATAAATGTTCGATAAAAAGCTAAAAAATAGATAGGAATTCAACAAAACACTCAAGTCTTGAGTTAATTTTGAGATTTTAGAGGCTATGGTATAGCCTCTTCCTAACTTTTCATCATGTCATCATTTCTCAAATAGTTCAAAAATTTGGTAATGAAACCTTGATTATTGATGATCTTGGTTAGAAAACCATCTTGCTAGTTGACTAAGTATTGAATAAAGAGACACGATTGGGAAAAAAACTTGTTATTAATCAAGGGGAAAGTGTTTTAAAAAATAGAAATAAAGTAATTTATCGAGTCTTTTTCATTTTCATTTATTATATAACTATTTTTAAAATATATATTTTATATAGTTGCAATCCTCTATTCTCCTTTGTATATTTTATTACAAAGGATATAGGATTAAATATTCTTTATTCCATGTACATGTAATAACATCATCATAATACAAATGATAAAGGTGCATATTTTCAGCAAATTTAGGATTCATTTTCTTCATTTTTTATATTCCAAAATCCTACCCTGGTACTCATTTATCCCATCCATCTGACACCCAGGTATTCATGATATTATTATGTCTCTATGGTTTTTCACTTACTTGACATAACATCTATAGGTCCCTAGTTTGTCCCTGTAGCCACTACTTCCCTATTTCCATTTTACAACCACTATTATATTTTTAACCTCAAAATACTACAACCAAATTTATATAATTTCTTGCTAGCTTTAACTATTTAATATTTCATGATAATTTGTTTTTATTTATCAAATTTTTATATTTTCATTAGACCTATTATCTCTATTTCTCATCGAGAAATTATTGTTCCATAATAGCAATGTTCACTTCATGTACATTCAAAAAAACATTCCCACATGGCTCACAAGGGTACTATAATTATTTCACAATTTATAGATCTTAAAACTTTTGATACTCTTGTATCCAATTTTTATCCATTCTTCATTGTCATTAATTACTAGAGATACTATATTATTGAATTCATCACTTGGCCCCATTTATTACATGTATACATATTTCTACTCCAACCAATTGGCTACCAAAATATTTTACAACAGCATTGTTTTTATTGATAAACCTTTACTCTAGGTTAGTTAATTATAATTTTTATTTAGGCTAATTATGTATGTACATTTTTAATAGTTGTGTGCAGTGCTTGTTATCTATGTATTATTACCCATTTACTAATATATTTTTTGATTTGTCTTAAGTTAACCATATACTATATTCAGTCAACCTCATACCTAGTCATCCCACTTATTTTTACATCCACCTAAAATACCCTTATGATGCCCATTGATTTCCCTATTCCCTAATTTTGTATTAACTATCCAAAACTATGTACAACCTATTTCTCAACCACTTTCCCAAAATCAACCCATGTAGTTCCATTGAAGACAAGTATTTACCTTAAGTCTGGGAAGAATAAGGATATAATTTACTATTATCTCCTTTGGATTGATATGGCATTAAAATATTAAGTTGTGGGATATAATGGAAATTTATAACACATGTATCAAGTAAAAATCAAAATATTCATTATTATAATCCTTTTTACAAGGGGTTTCATACCTACAATATTTTAAGAGATACCTATAGCAACAATTATAGCTTAATTATAACAGTGGGTGTAGTTTATAATATTAAATGGATGGTTAAAGGATCTACCACTTGTCATGATGGTTGTGTTTAAATAAAAGATAAATTCATTTCTAGATAAAGATGCTTCAAAATTTTCATATTTTATTTACTTTATTTGCAAATCATTATCAAGATTACTCTTGACTATGATTGAACCGAATAATCTAATTAAAATAAGTAATTTACACCTATTTCTGAAGCTAGGAACCAAGATATATCAGTTTGAAGTCTCTTATACTACTACTTTAGGTACCATTATTTCAACAATTCCCTTTGCTCATATGTTACTTTCTATTGATTTCATCTCTAGTTCAAATTATCTAACATTTTTTTAGCATATAAGTAATGGATGGTTATTGTTGTATAATACAAACATGAAAATATCCACCAAGATCTTAAAAAATAAAATCAATTACATATGTAGAATTATAATAAACTATTTTTATTAAACCTATATTTCAAAATTATGGAGATTAAATATTTTTTATTAGCATGTATTTATATCTTATAATAGGATTGATTGAGATAGATTATTTAGAGTTTTTTGTGACTTCAAAATGAAAAAATTTAGAAGATATCGTATATAAAGGCAAAGCAATTTGTAAATACTAGATCCCAACACAAAGATAACTTTGCTTTGGTTAAAATTTGAAGGTCACAAGCATCAAGATAAATTCATGAATAAAAGGAGATGAGAACATGGAATAAAATTGAAAAAGATAAAGTATGCCTTCCTAGAGATACTAAATGAGATGCCACCTTATGATTTTAAATTATTTATGTATCTTTCAATTCATTTCACAATTTGATCAGAATTGAATTAATATACTTTACACAAGGGTTTTCAAATACTTGAGATGGAGTATATGATGAGGGTTAGAAATAACCCTCATATTTCTAATTATTATTTTTCTAAAATACCTCCCAAATATCTATTCACACTCTTTCAGCATACACTATGTTTATATATGTACACATATAATATTACTAGTGTATATGCACATTATTTTAGTTTAAACTAGTTATTTTTATATAAATTGATATAAGTTAATGATTCAAATGTTTATGGTATTTATACTGATGAATGGATAATTTAAAATTTACAAGTTACCTAAAACCATAAGAGAAAAGGAATTCATAAATTTTGTTGCAAGCCTATAGCACCTAAATGTGTGCACTTTAACAATTAGTTGTGTGCATATATAGTAACTATTTGTGTGTACCCCTAATAACTAATGTAGGTCTACATTTTAGACCATGATGGTTATTTTATATTCAGAGATTAAAAAGTCCATGAGTTATGGGTTAGACATAATTCCTTAAATCTAGGGATTAAATGATTCAATCCAACTAAAATATTGTATTCCATCTCTCTTCCTTTCTATTTATCTCACTTGGTTATAAATTTATTCTTTTACAAATCTATTATATTATTTCCATCTTAGTTTATCTTTATGGTTGTAACTCTTAGGATTCAAGATAAGACAAATAAATCATTTCCTTCTCTATTTAATAGAGAATTTGTAGGGTGTAGATATAATTAATAAACATAATAGATAAAATAATAGGAATAATAAAATATTTATGAAGAACATTTGTAAACATACATATAAAAATTATTTTGATGCTAAAATTGAATCAAAAATATTTTTTTGTATTAATTCTATCATAATCAAATAGGAGATTCAAAACTAGTACAACTAAGGCAAGGCCCATTCAAAATTATTTGATGATCTTATTTCCAATCCATTATTTATTTCATTTATGTTCATTTTGTATTTCAATTCCTTTTAATTATTGTACGCATATGTACCTTACAAATTTATTTATATTTCTAATTCTTTTTAGGAATCTTCCAAACATAAATTAATAATACAATTCTAGAATTTAATTTATTTTACTTTACTTTCCTACAATTTACTTTCTTATCACTTACTTTCTATAAGTATTCAAATTTTTCATAAAGTGTGTGTTAGGATCTCGTTATTCCACATATATTATTGTCACATATACAATACATTCTCCTTTCAAGGTCATGTGTCTTTAGATTAAAAATTAAAGTTAAATATCATATATTTTATGTGTTATATGTCTTCCTTTTGAGGTATATCCTTATACATTGTAGGATAAATATTAGAGCTAACATATAAAAATAGGTTGTATGTTCCCTACACCATCCTTAAAGCATATTATTTTAATGTTCATTTCACATTACATCTTTTAAACACTAGGGGACATAGGGAATGCATTATTACTTTTGTTCATGCTCCCCTTAAACATCAAAATTAACTTAGATACCATCTCACCCACATTTTTCACCCAAATATTATATTAGGACCTAAGAGCGATGTTTTCACTACTAAAATAAGTAGGGTAATTAAACATGGAGGTAGTAAACATGTTCTTGTTGAACCCCTTTCAGCTCCCACAATTAAGGTTCATCAATCCAATGGGTATGAAATCATTAATAAACTAAAAAATACTCATGTTGATATATATATATATATATATATATATATATATATATATACATTAATTATTGAATTAGTTGCATATCTACAAATATATCTTATATAAGGCATTATGTGAGACAACTCTTATTTGTACTATAAAACAAACATATTTTGTTTCTATCATGAAAAATTAAAGGCTGTAGACATATTTATCCATTTTAACTTTAATAATTATCCCTAAGCACATTATTTATTTAAAAAATCCCATTGTTAGTCCAAGTGCAAATTTAAAGTAAAGTACTTAAACATGTGTTGATAAAAAATGATTCTAGATTAAAACTTTTCACCACCTATTTATTACATAAATTATACCTATTAATATGGATAGTATCTAAAAATCATACCAAAGCCTCAAATTATTTGAAAACACTCCACCTTTATTACTAGGGACCATATGATTGGATATAAAATCAGTCTCTAAAATCGTACGTACAATATTTCAGTTTTGCCTAATCATCTACATTAAAACTTTATTTTGGGATGGTATTAGATACATGACATGGTGGCATTAAAATTTTGTATATGAATTATAGTAATATACATTGTCCACATATGATGACCCTTTTAAATATTAGAAGATGATATAATATACTAATGAAAACCAATCATAATCATAATTTGAAGATCATCCCATGATTCATCTATCAAAACCCATCCCATTAGAGTAGATCGGGATATATGATGTGGGTAAATCAATAAAATGAAATTAAAATGAACCAATTTTGAACATCAACTAAGATACCAATCAAACACCAAAATTTATTATAGAGCAAAAAGTGCTAATTTTAGATCTCCCTATTTAAAAGATCTAATTACATAGTCACATATTTGTATGATAGTGATGACAATAATTATGATATGAACTATATCACAGATCATCATTTTTTTAAGTTGAATAACAATATCATTGACCTAGATTAATACTTGTGTGATAATTTGTTCACACCTATTGGAGTTGGAGAGTATTGAGATATTTTATATCAAAGAGAATTGATACTTGAAAAGTTCACACTCAAAACCAATCTAATACTGAAAAAATAAAAATAATACATGAAGCTAATCAAAATTATTAGAATACAAATACTTGTTTCATTGTTAGACCAAAACAACAACAAAAAATTCAAGCATAATATCTAAGGGTTGCGTCACTTGAGGACAAGATTGCACATGTCCATAATCCCAAGCATACTAGTGTAAATCACACATTTTACTCCCAATTAAATATCTCTATGACTCAAAATATATCATCTAAATTATGAAAAGTGATCCCTGAAATCTCTCATCAAGACATGATATATCTTTTAATCTTAGAAAAATGTAATGAGAGACTAGATTATTTTATAAATTTACATGAAAAATTAAATCTAAACATAGTGAAATTTCAAGTTCATAATTTTCTTCTTATTCATAACAAATGTATTTCCCTTATTATCATTCTTATTCTTTTATGAATTTAAACTTAAACATTACATGAGAAAGCAGTCATTATCAAGGAATACATACTCACAAAGAAAACTATACACATCCATTTTCTTCTTAAAATTTAATTTATAAAAAAAATTGACCAAATTTTACATGCTCAAGCTCTAATATATGCATAATGAACTATCAAATCTACACAAATCTTAAAACCCATAACCTATAAAAACCCTGAAAATAGCCAAAAAAGCTCTCTATTACACAAAAAGACATGAAAAACTAACTAAACCTCAATTTTTCAATAATTTAATTTTAAATATAATAAAAATAATCCATTACCAATATCCAATAAACCAAATCATAATTAGATATGGTTTCAAGGTTTATGCCTCCCATTTTTATAAATTGAAACTTTCCACTACTAAGATAGACTTCCACTACAAACCTTATTGGGAACAAAAGTATATTAGTGCTAACAATAAAACATAGAAAAATATAATAATTTTACCGTATACACACATGAAAGTTAACTCGATCTTAACCCACAAAAAAAATCTTTGATGCTTGATCTCTACTCTATACACACTCACCTATATAAAAAAATTAAAATTGGTGTTACACTTAACAAGCAAAATAAAATTTTCACTATGTGAAAATTATTTAAAAAAAAAAAAAAACTTTCCACAATAGATTTATAATTGAAATAATTAGATTTATGCCTCTCATAATTAAAAATTAATTATTTCTAGTATAATAATATAACTATCCACATATATTTCCCACACTTACAAATATTTGATATTAGTTTTAAATCCATATGTTGATTTTACCTAAATATTAAGATGACCAATAAACCTAGAAATAATTTTTATATTGTAAGAAGAGATATAAAACATGAAACATTTTGTAAATATTTAAAACACATTAAAGATTAAATAAGGATTCTATATAGTTTTCAAGTCTTTTCTCCATAATGGCAAAGACAACTATATATGTGTGTATGTACCTACACACACACACACACACACACACACACACACACACACACACACACACACACACACACACACACACACACACACACACACACACACACACACACACACGTGTGTGTGTGTGTGTGTGTGTGTGTGTGTGTGTGTGTGTGTGTGTGTGTGTGTGTTTTGAAAACCTCATTTAAAAATTACACTAACAATGACTACATGGACATACTATAGGCCATGTGCATTTAGCTATAAAATCTACCTTTTTTTCAATTTCTATTGTCATATTAAAGATACAAAAAAACCATTACCAATTGGGAAAAATGAAACCATACCCAAAAAAATAAACTAAAAGCCATTCATTATCAAAATTTATAATCAAACTAAATGTTTAACTATAAAAAAGATGGCATTGTGAGCTACAACTCATATGGAACAGCTAGGACTCAAACTTAGGACCTTCCATTTGTTACTGGAGTGCTCTACCAACTAAGATACTAGCCCCTCTATGGCTAGCCCATCATTGGTCTAGGTGTGAGTTATTTCCAACATCTACCCCCCTTAGGCCATATTACTGGTGCTTGGGGCTCCTAGCCTAGCTCTAATACCACATGTGAGCTACAACTCATATGGACCAGTTAGGACTTGAACCTAGGACCTTCCATGTGATGTTAGAGTGCTCTACCAACTGAGCTATGAGCCCCTCTATGGTCAGCCCATCGTCGATTTGGGTGTAGCTTATTTCCAATAGCCATTTCTTAAATTTGTTCATATTTTAACCTTATAACTTCCACTTGGTCATTGGCTAATTAAAAAAAGCATCTAAAACCCATTTCTAGTTTCCACTCTCATTTTAAATAATAAATTAATATTTTTAGGTTTATGTCTCTCACCCTTATGAATAAAGCCTTCCAGTCACAATGGGAAATAATACGTGTATATTTTCCCTCACAATGTGTGTGTGTGTGTGTATGGTTTTAAGAGTTGTGTAATTTTGATAGGTTGACATGTATAAACTAAATTCTAGACTTGTAGTCATTCTTAGGCCATATATATGGCCTAAGAATGAATACAAGTCTAGAATCTAGTTTATACACGTCAACCTATCAAAATTACACAATGCTTAGGTTGACATGTATAAAATATATTTCAACTTGTAACTTCATTATTAGGCCATATATAAATGGCTTGGGGATGACTACAAATGTAGAATCTAGTTTATACATGTCAACCTATCAAAATTACACTACACTTAAAACCCAATTGAAAAAAACAACATTTATCCTATATACCATAACTCCATAGACAACTATTCATATATTTGTTTCACCACACACCTTATATCCCAAAAAATATCATGACAATCACTATAATACAAAACTCTAGTTTATACATGTCATGCTATCAAGAATACACAATGTTTGAAGCCCACTATTAAAAACCCATTTTCAATATATATTGTCATCATAAAGAATCAAAATTATTGCATTACGAATTGTCAACAAATAAAAATTTAACTAGAAGTGGTTTTGTATTTTATGGCTTTCACCTTTAAAAACCATTACAAAAAAGCATCCAAAAACATTTTCTGTTACAAATTGTATTATAAAAAAATGATGTCAATAATAAAATTTACACATGCAAAACATTCTCACCACATCGACGTAAATACTTCGATTCAAACTTAACCTAGCTCATAGTGGTTTGATGGTAAATCCCTAGTCCATGTGTACAAAGCTATAAAAAAAGCCATCCCTTATCTATTGCATTGAATAACAAAAAAGAATGTTTTGTTGTACAAAAATACAATAGATTTTTATTTTCACCAAAACATAGAGACAATTTTACATAGATACTTTTCACCATAAATTTCATAATTAAAATTAAAAAAAAAAAAAAAAAGAACTAATAGTGACAACATGCCCATACTTTCAGATATGTACGTTGAGATATTAGAATTACACGATGCTTAAAACCCATAATGGAATGGAAGAATTATATGAAACCCATTCTCAATCTCCACTATCACCTTTTTAAAAAACCCCAAAAATTATTACAAATGGTGAAACTGCTAAATTAAAACAAAAAATCATTTAGCCTTTCCACCGTAATGATAGAGACAATTATATACTTATATTGTAATCCTCATGTTGTTTTTTAAATGTCTTGATATAATCTTAACATACCTTATAATGGATGCATGTCTAATCCTTATCTGATGCACCTAGATTTGTTTTTGCCATGAGGATACATATATACATGTAAAACAAATATTCGTTGAAAACCTTATTTAAAAAAAAATATTATATCACTATTAGTGATAAAATTAAGACATACAAAATATTATTTCCATAGTCACACAAAAACATATTCAATATTAGCCTATCTTGCATTCATTTTATGCCCAATCTCTAGCCTACACATGTAGATGTATTACATTGAATAATGGAAACAAATATTTTTCTATGTGAAACCCCCAAAAATAATAACTTATATGTAATCTTGTAACTAAATTAAAATTAAATTAAATGTTAGTAATTAAATTTATTGACATGTTGACCTTACTTATCCACCACCTAATGGAAGATGAGAAAAAATAATAACAAACCCCCATTTTCAATCTCCACTATCATATTAAATAACCAAAAAAAATAAATTTAATGCCTTTCACCCTTATTAACAAATCTTTTCCATCACAATGATAGAGGAAGTTAGTTACAAATAATATCCACTACAATCATTATTTTAAAAAATGAAATGACAATGACTACAAGCCTAAACTCTTACCTATGCACTTTGAGTTCATAAACTACATGATGTTTTAAACCCATGATGACATCAATAAAATTACATCACCAATGACCAACACACTAAATGATAACCATAAATTGTTTATCCTTTCCTTCACAAAAAAATATAACTATACACAAATATTTTCTATTTTAAGCTTTATTAAAAAAGAATTGTCAATGTTGTAGACCAAAGCTCTTATCTATACATGTCGAGTTATCAAAACTACACGATGTATCAAACCTGTAAAGGCATGTAAAAAACTATCTGAAACCCATTATCATTATCCATTATCATCTTAAATAAATAAAAGTATTACCTTCAGAATGGACAATAAACCAAATCACAATGACAAATTATTTAAAATTGAATGGATTTCACCTTTGCAAATGGGCCACAAAGATACAAAAAACCATGCATATTAATTTTCCTATACAAACTTTATCAATGTTAAAAATAAAATTTAGACATGCTAAATATTCAAATGGATCCATATATAAACAATTCAAGGTCTCATTCAAAAGTGAACTTCGCACTTATATAGTATACATTTATACACTACTGGACACTAAGTATATATTTCTTATTCTTTCCAAGTTTCATAACCTTTACTAGGATAAATCATAATATAAGTATAAATCACTCAAAATCTACGTCAAATCAAGCATTGTCAAGTACTAAATCCAATATTAGTTGCATATACATATTGAAGAAACATAATTGTGAAATCACAATAGGTGGGAGAACTAAATGTGGCTTGATTTCCCTCCTTGGAGTATTAGATACATAATAAGTGGCTAATCATCAAATGGGGGTCATTAGAGTTAGCTAAGTGAAAATACTCTCCCCACCTCCATTTTTTTAGGTTTATATCTCTCACAAAAGCACCTTGGTTTTCAAAGAAAAGGAGGCTATTTTATAGATCTGGATGTGTCATTATGGTTTGGGATCACAAACACTAAGATATTAAGCGAGAAAATATATTCACAAGTAACCATACAATAACTATGCCACAGTTCCACATAAGTCAATTCCAAGGCAAGTTAGTATTGAAATTGATGCTAACTTGATCCTATAGAATTGACCTAGTGTAGGCAACATATCAGTTCTTGAACCAAGTGAACCAAATGCATGTTTATCCTTAATTTTCATGTCCAAAACATAGTCACAGTAAGATAGTCAACCATAAAAGCTAAGTATCATGATATTTATAATTATTTTTTTATTTAACATATACCCTTGTTAAATTGAAAGAATAAATTGTCAATCATTTACATTCAGATGTATGCTTGAATTCCATATCTATTGATTTGAATTCTATTTCAAATTTATAACTTTATTGTATTAATCTTGACTATTAATCAAAATTAAGTTAAAAGAGTTTTGTAGCTCATCTTTGAGACTGACTGGGAAGATACATAAAAACCATGCAAAAATATTCTCCACTACAAACCTCATTGCCAATATATATAAGTGTCAGCAATAAAACTTATAGATAAAAAATATTCTTGTTACATTCATGTAGAGAAATATATTCTAGCTTTACCAACCTCACAATCATTATGTTACCAATCCCTACTCTATGCACGTAGAGCTATCATACTAAATAATCAAAATGGATATTTCACTGTGAATAAAACCCCAAAAAAATAACAACTTTTCTATAGTCTCGCCACATATGGAAAATCATGATAAATGGCATTGATAAACTTTGCTAACTTGTTGTCCTTTTGTATCTAAAAACTCATCTTTGGTGGGCCAATATACCTCCTCAGTGACCCTCAGGGCTTATGATGTGATCACACCAAAGCAAACCACATGTTAATATTAGGACAATGCAATCATATCAATCCTCTAACTTTAAATGGAAACTATCAATTAGGTATGAAATGAAAGGCTCATTCCAGTAAGAAAACACCTATCAGCATAATAAATATTCAACTTATTAATATTATATAGATATTGTGAGATGGTAAAATTTATATATTAATTTGAAGCCAATTTTACCGTTAGCCAAATTATTTGAATATCTAAAATTATTTTCATTTTAGACAATATTGGGCATGGTAATTCTTACACTATCTTGATTTTATTTTTTAATTAGGGTGAGTCTGGGTTTGAAAGGCCCCCAAAATCCTTTGACAAATCCTTATAGATATATCTTTAAATTTTGAACAAAAACAAACTTAAAAATAGACTACAAGAAAAATGCAAGCAACCTTCAGCAAAAACTACTACAAAGCTTTAGCAGAAAGCCACATAACTGACAACAATATCAGCGAAACATGTGTAGAACACTACAGACATAGGGTGCATAGCACTAATGAATTTTATGTTTTAGCAATCAATAATAAATTAAGGATTAAAATGTCAAATACATTTTTTTTATGATATGTCATCCAATCCTCCTTCAACTGGTTAACAACCTCGTTTAATCTTTGTTCTCTTGTGGTTTGTCTTGGCAGTCATCAAACATATTTTAGAAGTCACATTTATATTTTTCAAGAAATAAAAATAAGTTAATAAATAAATCATTCCTCACAACGTCTCTAAATCTGAGGAATTCTTGTAGAATTTTTAAATAAAATTAAATCATAGCCAAATATATGAAACATTCATAATACAAAAGAGACAAGAGTTGCAAAAATAAAAAATAATTCTTCAAAAAATTGGAATCATTCTCCTTCTTCTTCTTGAAAATAAAGATCAATTACAATGTATTAATAGAATTGCATGTGAACATGCTTTTCTAATTATTGAATAAAACATTTTAAATTTATCTAAATAATAATTTGCATGTAATAGCAACTAAAACTAACTCTAACCTTTCTAAGGATTTATTTTTTCTAAAAAATATATTAACTAAAAATTAACTGTCTAAATTTAGCTCCACAAAAAACTATCCATGCAAACTAAATTTACACTAATAGTCTAAAAATAGAACTAAGTGAACTGCACTTCAGCATCACTTTTCAACATAATCCCCCTTGATGCTGAGCGGGCTCACAATTTGATCTCTGAGTGTCAAAAACTGATCTGTTGCAACTGCTTTCATGAAGATATCTGCCAATTGTTCTTTAGTGTTGATGTATTTCAATTCTACTACCTTCATCTGCACTAAATCTCAGATAAAATGATGCTTTAAATCAAAATGTTTTGTCCTGCTATGATGGATTGGATTCTTGGCCAATTTAATAACACTAATATTATCACAAAAAATAACTCTGGGCTGAACTTGAATCTCTCCAATTTCTTCAAGAATTTTTCTAAGCCATAATTCTTGTGTCCTTGTTGAAATTACTGCAACATACTCTGCTTCTGTAGAAGAAAGGGCAACTATACTTTGCTTCTTTGAGCACCAAGTAATCAAACCAGAACCAAAAGGAAAACAATTCCCAGATGTTAACTTTCGGTCATCCAAACTACCTTCCCAATCAGAATCACTAAAACCAACAAGATTGAACCTTTTAGAAGTGTAGTAATGAATACCAAAATATAGAGTGCCTTTCACATACCTCAAAATTCTCTTGGCTGCCTTCATATGTATTTTTAATGGCTCTGTCATGTACCTTGAAATAAGTGAAACTGAATAAGCAATATCAGGTCTTGTGTGAGTTAGAAACATTAAACTTCTGACAATACTTCTATAGGTTTTCTCATCAACTCTTTCAGCACCATCATCTCTACATAACACAACTCCATGAGCAACTGGAGTGGAGACTGGTTTACAATGAACCATATCAAGTTTCTTCAACATATCTTTAGCATACTTTGTTTGACAAATGAAAATTTTATTCTCCCTTTGATAAACTTCCATTCCTAAAAAATATTTCATAAGGCCTAAATCTTTCATCTCAAATTCATTCATCATGAAAACTTTGAAATCATCCTTCATCATAGAACTGCTATCCATATACAACAAGTCATCAACATACAAACTTACAATCAGAATATCATTACTTTCTTGTTTGTAGAAAAGGGTAGGTTCACTCTTACTTCTTTGAAAGCTATTCTCTTGAAACTATCCATCAATCCCAGCATACCATGCTCTTGGTGCTTGTTTGAGGCCATACAAAGCCTTCTTTATCTTATAGACATGATTTTCTTTTCCTTGCACTTCAAAACCTTGTGGCTGTTCCACATATACTTCTTCTTCTAAGTACCCATTCAAGAAGGCACTTTTCACATCCATATGATGGATACTCCAATTCTTTTGAGCTGCTAATAAAATCAGCATTCTAATGGTCTCTTGTCTTGCTACTGGTGCAAATGTCTCTTCATAATCAATGCCATACTTTTGTGTGAAGCCTTTAGTAACTAATCTCGCCTTATGCCTTTCAACACTTCCATCACTATTACACTTAGTCTTGTACACCCATTTGGTGCCAATCTTCTTCTTGTCATTCCTGTGAATAGAATCCATCTCTTCTTGCATTGCTTGCATTCAAACCTCATTAGTATATGCATCTTCAAAATATGATGGTTCAAAATCAGCCTTGGTAAGTAAAGCAAAATTAAGTGTCTCACCTCTTGGATTTTCTTCATGTGTTGTATTTGAACTCCTTTGATAAATGCCACTCAATCTTCTTACCTTCCTTGCAGAACTAGGACTTGAATCTGGGCTTACACTTGGAATTGAACAACTAGATGAGGGGTTACTTGGTGGATTTGTAGCACTTGGAATGGAAATATTAGTGGGCTGCCCATGATCAATATCATCCATAATAAATTCATTTAAAATATATTTTGACTTTTCCATATGGCCTTTTTTATGACCATAAACTCTCCCTTCATCAAAAATCACATCTCTTGACATAATAAGCTTATTAGTGAGAGGATTATATAACTTGTAAGCCTTAATTTCCTCACTATATCCAACAAAAATACATGACTCACTTTTGGGATCTAACTTTTGCCTCTTTTGATCAAGAGCATGAACATAGGCTAAGTAACCAAAAACTTTGAAATAATTAACATTTAGCTTTTTCTCATACCAAGCTTCATACGAAGTCATCCTGTCAAGTGCACTAGTGGGACTCCGATTGAGAATATATACTTCTATAGAAACTACATCTCCCTAAAAAGAATTACTTAATCCCTTTGTTTGTAGCATGCTTCGTGCCATCCCCACCACTATACGATTCTTCCTTTCAGCTACACCATTTTGTTGAGGTGTGTATGCAGTAGTGAGTTGTCTTCTAATGACATGCATATCACAATAACCTTGAAAGGCTTTTGAACAAAATTCTCCTCCATGATCAGTCTTTAAGCATTTGATTTTGCACCCTTTGTCATTTTCTACAAAGGATCTAAACCTCTTGAATGTCTCAAGAGCTTCACCTTTGGACTTCAAAAAATAAACCCAACACTGTCGTGAGTAATCATCAATAAAAGCAATGAAATATGATGACTTACCCAAACTCTTTGTCTGCATAGGACCACAAATGTCTGAATGAACTAACTGGAGTGGATAATGGGCCCTCCATGCATTGCCTTTTGGAAATTTCTCTCTTGCATGTTTTCCTTTAGCACATCCTTCACAAACTTCCTTGTGCTCTTCAACCTTAGGTAAACCAAAAACTAATGCTTTTGATGTTAGAATCTTCAAACTATGAAAATCTAAATGCCCATACCTGAGATGCCATAACCAACTTGTATCCTCATATGCCATATTGACAAGGTTCTTGTTATGTTCACCAAACTTCAATGGAAACATCCTATTCTTTGTCATAGGCACAACTGTTACCACCCTATTTCCTTCATTCTTATCATAAATTATACATTGTTGATTTTCAAATACAACTTTATAATTCTTCTCACATAATTGTCCAACACTCAATAAATTATGCTTTAAATTTGGAGTGTAATAAATGTCTTTAACACTCTTCATACCTTCTTTTGTATGGACTTCCATAGCTCCTTTTGCAGCAACCTCCAATGATTTGTCATCACCAACTTTGATCTTGGATTTAAAACTTTTATCCATTATAGAAAAAAAAAAATTCATTCCCTGACATGTGGTTAGAACATCCCGAATCTAAATACCAAACATCTTTAAAAATATTTTCAGCTTTGTCATAAGATAACAATAAATTATCTGGAGGATTCTCATCACCTTCTTGAGCATTATGAATGCTTTTACCATTATTACCTTCTTTTAATCTACACTCATAATTAAAGTGGCCATACCTGTTACAATGATAACACTGGATGTTTCTTTTATCAAATCGGCCTCTACCTCTTACTCTAAAACTCTTCTTCCTCGGAAACCACCTCTACCTCTATTTCTTCTTGATTAATTCTGATTTTGACCTCTACCTTGGCCTTGATTACTTTTGATGCTACTATTGGCATCTTTATTCTTTTTGATTTGTAACTTGGAGGAAAAAGCTTTCTCATCACTTTCTCCAAATGAATCTCTCAATCTTTCTTCATGAGACATCAAAGATCCAACTAGATGATCAAATTGAAGGGTAGACAAATTCTTGCTTTCTTCTATGATTATGGCAACATGGTTCCACCTTGGTGTGAGAGTCCTCAATACCTTTTTTGATCACAACCTCATTGTTCACAATTTCACCAAGTGTAGCCATCTTATTGACCACATCTTTTATTCTGACACAATAGGTACTCACACTTTCAGCTTCTTGCATCTTTAAATTCTCGAATTCACTCTTCAATGTCTGTAACTTGACAACTTTGACTTGATCACTACCTTGGTAAGCTTCTTTTAGAGTCTTCCAAGCATCCTCTGCTATCTTTGCTCCTGCAATTCATGGAAATAGGCTCTTATCTAGAGATATTTGAATATGAAATAAGGCTTGAGCATTCTTCTTCTTAGCCTCCTTCTTAGTTATTTTATCATTTGTTGTGAGGGCATTCCAATCAGCTGGCTCTGCATAACCTGATTCAATAATCTCCCACAAATCTTTTCCTATCAAAAAAGTCATCATTTTGATACACCAATAATCATACTCTTTTCCATCAAATTGTGGAATAGGCAAGGAGTTAGAATTTGACATGATAAATTTTAGGCAAAATTCCAACTACTAAATCTTTAACCCAAAATAAAAATCTGCTCTGATACCAAATGTAGAATTTTTAAATAAAATTAAATCTTAGCCAAATATATGCAATATTCATAATACAGAAGAGATAAGAGTTGCAAAAATAAAAAATACTTCTTCAAAAAATTGGAATCATTCTCCTTCTTCTTCTTGAAAATAAAGATCAATTACAATGTATTAATAGAATTGCATGTGAACATGCTTTTCTAATTATTGAATAAAATATTTTAAATTTATCTAAATAATAATTTGCATGTAATAGCAACTAAAACTAACTCTAGCCTTTCTAAGGCTTTATTTTTTCTAAAAAATATATCAACTAAAAAATTAATAACTGTCTAAATCTAGCTCCACAAAAAACTGTTCATGCAAACTAAATTTACACTAATAGTCTAAAAATAGAACTGAGTGAACTGCACTTCAGCATCACTTTTCAACAATTCTAATCCTCCCACATAGATACGTTGTTCTTGTATTCCATATTCGTTGAAATAGATAAACTTCTAAAATATAGATGTTTAACATGGTAATTTGTATTTTTTCTAACATTGTTTATATAGTTATAAATATAGATTTTTTCTACCATCTCCATTATATATCAAATATTTTTAAATAATGATATCCAATTTAACTGAACCAATATTACTAAAATTTCAAAAAGTAAATACTGTCTTTTATATTAAGATATGTCATATTTATTAGATTTAATTCCACATTTACAATTAAAATTAAATTTAACAATTAAAATCCACATAAGAATAAGCAGCTTTTGAAATTGAAAGGGCTTGTAAGTAAAAAGAGAGCAAAATTAAAGGTTCAAAATGCAAACGATACTCCTTTCTGTAAATTAATTTTAATTCTGTTTCACATAATCATAATTCCACATCAATAAATTTCCGTCTTGTGGCTTCCATAGATTCAAATAAAAACCTATTTTATTCTACATCACAAATTCCCATTATACTCTTACATACAACCAAAAATTGCTGTCTTTATTGTCAATCCAGAAAAGGTAGACATTAAATTTTTACACTAAACTGAGCACACCACTGTCTTTTCAATTCAAACAAACCTGAACTTTAACTTTCAAGTTTCATTTCAATCCAAACAAACAACACTCTAAATATTACAATTTTATTTTAATTCGACCAGAACACTGATCTCTGCTGCTGCATCTTTATTTTCATTTCAAACAGACATTTTGCTAGGTAGAAATGCCCACATAACCGTGTTCATTTTTATCAGATGATATCAAAGATTTACCGATATATGTCACTATTGCTAGGTTGCTGATTCTCATCATAATTGCTGGTGATGTGAGCACCCACAATACCCTGGAAATTAGATGATGACGCAAGAAAACTACTCAGATGTATTGGAAGCATAAATTCTAGATCCATGACCTTGTCAATATTGTCTGAATTGTCAAATAAGTTGTGCATTTCTATGCGTGTTAGATCGTTTTCATGTGGTCGCGGCCAGTCTTGAAGGATTGCAATCAGCTGTTCAATCTCAGGGCATTCATCTGGCTGCTGCATCTCACCTTCCCTATTTCCACTGGAATTTGTAGGTTGGAATAACAAGCTACTGCCATTATAATCCATGTTGTGTTCCCGATTTATTTCCGCATTAGAGGTGACAATATTCTCAGTAGGAAAGGGTAATTTATATCTGTATGGCACTGGTTTTATTACGTTACAGTTCTGGGTTGCTGTTTTGGCAGTTTGTTTGCTCAAACGTGAATACCACACATTTTTAATTTGGTTATCCGTTCTGCCAGGTATGCGACCGGCTATCAATGACCACCTGCAACTAATGCAGGTTTAGCTATTCCACACTTCTGCCACTAATGTTAACTATATCCTTAAAGAAAAACTAAAGATATAAGTATTTAAAACTATTTAGGTTTCTGTACAAGGGAAAAAAAAATCAAAGGCTATATATCTCTTTTGCAAGGTTAAATGAAACTGCATAAAATTGTTGACTTGACACGTTTATAATTATATAGCAACATTGGTCTCATGGTTTGGCAGTTGCCTATAATTCTAATTGAAAAAAAACCCTGTTACAGTAGTTAAATAAATTCCAAAATTTCTTCTGAAAAAAGAATATTATCAAATTGTCGATTATATCATTTTTTCATTTCAATCAATCGCTTTTAAAGCTGCGTTGATTTTGATAAATATGCATTTGTTCACTTATTTTTGCTGGGAATCACATCATAATAGGACAAGAAAGCATACCTGTTACCAAGCAGTTTGTGAAGCCTAATAATGAGCTCTTCTTCGTCTGCTGAAATGTTAGCATGTTTTACATCGGACCGAAGATGATTCATCCAACGTAACCTGCAACTCCTTCCACACCTCAGCAGACCTGTAAATTTGAAAATACTCAACAGCAATTCTTGATTGTATTCACCATGAAAGAACCAAATTAATTTACGTTGGAATTCAATATCCACAGAAATACACATACATCAGTATAGCATGCCCGCATTATTTTGGATGAACAAGACCACATACATTTATGTCTCGTTTCCAATTACTAGGCCTGCAATTTAATCGAAATTTCTAAGCTGAACAGTTCAGAATAAGTGAAAATATGTTAACTTACTTGTTTTCTGGGAAATGATACTCCAGTGTCCTTCTCCATGAATATGTACATAGTTTTTGAGGATCAGATCTTCTTGAGGTGTCCAAGGCCCTTTATTCAAAACTAAACCTAAATCAGACCTGCACAGCTTCTTTACCATTCTCGATTCAGAAGCTTTGACACTTTCAGCATATCATATGTACCAATTATATAAATGGTATCATCTTCACCAAACCCTAACTAAATAATTTCATAAGAAAACTTGCCCTGCACTGCAATTGTAAGGAAACAAGAGCGGTGAATTATTAATTATATAGGTATAGGCATTGCCGGTCTTATCGAGTATGAAAAGCTCGATGGGTAGGGTGGAATTACACAACTAATCTCCATAATTCCAAATATTAATATTGGCAGTTTGACATTTTCCTTACGTCTACATGTATAACTACATTTATTCGTTTGGACAAGGACAAGGCTCTCCCTTGTGTCTAATTCCTCCGCTGTCATTTTATAATGCGATGAGGAATTTAAAACAAGAAGGAAGGAGATGAGACACAAATGAATACATTGGAAAAGTTCGATGTCAATCCTCCGCCACCCCACGGGTTCCATGTGAACATTTGTCCTTTGCTGTGTCATGTCAGGTCAGATGAAGTTCCATGCATAATTCCCAACTCATTCTATCTCTTGTTTCCTGAATTCAATCTTGAAGATTGCGTCGTCCTAAGAATTTGTAGCATGTATCAAGTCAAATCTATGGTAGTTGGTTATGGTTATAAATTGTCTCAAAAAGAGGCTTCCATCTTCCTTATTCTAACTTAAAAGAAGACGTCATCACTAAACAACAATCCTATGATTTCCGTGGTATTTAA
The DNA here is from genome assembly GCA_037957365.1 of Torreya grandis. Taxonomy (NCBI): domain Eukaryota; kingdom Viridiplantae; phylum Streptophyta; class Pinopsida; order Cupressales; family Taxaceae; genus Torreya; species Torreya grandis. The sequence goes on along the minus strand of JARHVA010000155.1, from coordinate 5,484,548 downwards.
TTTACTTAACTAAAACTAAATAGTTATGAAGCTCATAAACGTAACTAACGATCGCAGCCGAGAAGTTTCACATTTAATTATTATAGAGTAGCCTTTAGACTACGACTTTGGAGGTGGTGTGAAGAAGGTGAGTAGAGTTTGATGTTCTTTATCATTTTCTAGAACCATTCAGTATTAGAATTTAAGCGAAAATTTTCATAAATATAATTAACAATTGCAGTCGATAAGTTTCACATTTAATTATTATAAAATAGCTTTTAAATTATTATTTTTTAAGATGGTGTGAAGAAGGTGAGTAGAGTTTGATGTTTAGAACTCTTCAGTATGAGAATTTAAGTGAAAAATCTAAGATATATGTTTTTCTTACATGTCTGTGTTTTTTATGTATATATATTTATGATATCTATGTTTGTTTATTTTATATAGAATTATTAAACAATTAACTATATTGACACTATCAAAATAATTTATAATTTAAGAGTAGAGTAATTAATGGAGGAATGGTAGTTGAGTGCAATATAAAGAGATGTTTATAAAAATGAAAGATGTTAAATTTATTATCCATTTGATTTATAGGGTAGTTTTAACTTTAATTTTGATTTTGATTTCATTGTGATATAAAGTTTTTATTTTGTTTAAGGAAATGTGATTTTAATATCATGATATCTTACATGAATTGTAAAGTTTGGAGCCTTTCAAAGAAGTATTTCTTTTAGTTTGAAATAAATAAGCTCAATCTAGTGACATGAATATTTTATTTATCTCAGTTTTTTATTGACACCTATATCTATATGTATGTGCACCTGGACACACACACATGTTTGTATGTATTTGAATAATGGCACTCCCAATTGTCATTTATGTATGTATGTATTTGAATAATGGCACTACCAATTCCTATTTATTTATTTTATACACGCACACATATGTTTGCTTGTGTGTGTATGCATACATACATACATGTATGTATGTATGTATGTATGTATGTATCTTGGCATTCCTAATTCTCATTTATTTTATTTTGCTTAAGTACATTATTATCTTAGGCATTGGATTTTGTTTGCAATTATGTTCTAAATTTATTCTTCTATAGTTGTACAACTCATTTGGGGGTTTGTTGAAGAGACTTTTAATGTTCTTGCCATGATTTATTTATTTTACACACACACACACACACACACATATGTATGTATGTATGTATGTATGTATGTATGTATGTATGTATGTATGTATGTATCTTGGCACTCCTAACTCTTATTTGTTTTATTGTGCCTAGGTGCATTATTATCCTAGACATTGGATTTTATTTTTAATTATATTCTAAATTTATTCATCTATAGTTGTACAACTCATTTGGGGGTTTATCTATGATACTTTTAATGTGCTTGCCATGACTTTTTTTGTTAAAGTGTAAAAACGAGGGTTTTGAAAGGATCCTGAAATCTTGTATAAAGGAGAAGAAAGATAAGGTAATAAAAGATATAATGAAACATTTCTACTAGAAGTATATAATTAATAAGTAGTGAAAGGATAACAGTTCACCCATGAACTATCTGATACACACCCAACAAATGACTAAGTCCCTCCCACACTTCACTTTTATGGGAGTGGAGAGTCATTTAGTTGGTTTAGTAACTTTCTATGTAGGCCTTTTTCTTCTTGCTCACAATGGTCCAATCCTCTCTATCTCTTAAAATTCCTTGTTCGAGATAGAAAGGGATATATATGTCAATTGATTTAATGATTTGAAGACTATCATTTGAAATATAAGTTTTTTTACCTTTGGTAAGATCAATCTTTGATTCCACCATGGCTTGCTCCACCTCAATATTCCTCACCTTAGTATTAACTAGGACATTCATAGTATTAGACTCTCATATTTCAAGGATATTTATATTAAAAATGGAGCTTTAGAATTCATTTTGGAAGCTTCACTCACAAAATTTCAAGAATCAAAGTGAGTAGCTCATTTCATTGTAAGATCATTAGGAAGACATCATTCCACTAAGAGATATCCAAATTCTATTTTAAAGTATGATAGGTCATACCCAAATGGTCTGTTTCAAAATATATACAATATCAAAAGGGTAAAAACTCACAATCAAGAGGTTGTGTCCAAGAATGGTTCTCTACTTTGAGATCAATTATAGGAAGTTCTTTAAAAATATCTATACTAACAAGGATTTGATAAAAAGTGGTGTGAGATAATTTCCAAGTAGAAGATTCCATCAATAAAAACTCACCCATTGTGTTGCCAATAGCTTTGTAGAAAGATTAGGCCCAAAACTAAAGAGGGAGTTGGAAAAATCATTCCCAAATAAACCTGTTGTTGAAGGATTCAGTGAGAGGATTGAAAGATGGATACCATAGTTTCATTAAAAAAAATGATGATTATCCCAAGTCCAAATTTGGTATTAGAAAATTACGTTCCTATCCTTTATGAGACTAAACACCACAATAAAAATACATTTGGGATAAATTTCCAATTTAAATCCCATAAAGGGCCACCATAACTCAATGATACTGTAGGAAATAAAAGAGCAAAAATATAATAACAGACAAAATAGATTGCTATAGCAATTCTGGGAAAAACAAGATTTTATTAATCTTTCTTGAATCTTGCAGATCTTCTTGATCTTGCTTTCTTGCTTTCCAATTACAAAGCTATGTCCATGGGTTTCTTAAATAGATATGAAAGCAAACAATAATTAGAAAAACAAACTGAAGACTAATTTTAGTCTTTGCATGCAAACTACTTAACTCTCTAACTGCTTGAGCTAACTATTTGATAACTACTGTACATGCATGAGAAGGAGTGGAGAAATTATCTCCTATTAACTTCAGTTTCTAACACCCCCCTTAATTTCTACCACTAACTACTTCAGCATTTACAATGCCTAAATTTTGTCAATAGATAATCAAAGGTCTCCTTTGCTAATGCCTTTGTGAATATATCTGCCAATCATGCGGAATACACCACCTTGCAAAATACATCACCTTATATGTGGATTACACCACCTTGCAAAATACATCGCCTTATATGTGGAATACACCACCTTGTGAAATACATCGCCTTATATGTGGAATACACCACCTTGTGAAATACATCGCCTTATATGTGGAATACACCACCTTGCAAAATACATCGCCTTATATGTGGAATACACCACCTTGCAAAAGTGCAATACACCACATTGTGAAATACATCACCTTATATGTGGAATACACCACCACCATGCAAATTTTGATCTGATCTTGAACACATTTGATGCCTCTTCTTTTTGGCATTCGGAACAGTCTCTTGGTAACTCACTCCTCTTATCTTTGGCATTTGATGCATCTTCAAAGCAATCTATCCACACTTTTGTGCTCTCTTCTTCCAACGGCTACTTTAGCAGGCTCTGATACAAATTTGAAGAAAATAAAAGAGCAAAAATATAACAGACAAAACTCAGACTGCTACAACAATTCTAGAAAACAAGAATTTTATTCACTTTCTTGATTCTTGCAGATCTTCTTGATCTTATGCAATTAATAAAATCTTGTTTTTATGATTGTCATAGCAATTTGAGGGTTTCTATTTTTATTTTCTATCTTGTTTCTTTATTGTCTTCAAATTGGTATCATAGTCTTGGAAAGAAGATCCAAGGAGAAGAAAGGAATAGTAGAGGTCTTGTGCCAAGGAAGATCTAGCTAGGCAAAAGGCTGCAGTAGCAGCAGCAGTTTGGCATGAGGAGAAGTGCGTAGTCAATTTGGTAGAATTCATGAAGGGAGAGCATGCACAGTCAACCCAATAGATCATAGCAGTCTATGCGTAGCAGAAGCATGGAAAGGTGATGTGGATCACAGCTAAAGCTCGATCAGTTATTAGCATGGTATTGGAGAAGAGTGTGAGCCATAGATCATCATCGTCTGTTGTGGTCAGTTCAGACCTAAAGATCATATCCTTGTGTGGCCAGCCCCTATGGTTATGATGTGTGTGTTTTAATTCAGTCAAGCTTTTACAAAAGTGTGAAGACAGTGCGTAGGCCTGAGATCATGGGAGAAGCCTGGCAGTTTGTGGGGAGCTACTATCAAGAAAAAAAGAGCCTATTGAGACATGCAAAGCATGGGAAGGTGATAAAGATTATAGTTTGCAGTCTAGGTGTAGTTAGATTGTAAGAGAAGCTGTTGCCAAAGGAGAGATCACAGTAGTCAAAAAAGACAAAAGGCCGCAACCTTATTCAGTCCAGATCACAAAAGATTTTTTAAAAAAAAGAGGAAAAGCACAGCCTGGTTAGGAGAAGCATTGGAGCGCACAGATCATGGAAAAGTTGAGTCAGCTTTGGAGAAGCTGCAATCAGTGTAGAGACAAGATCGAGACTGTAGGAGAACACAGCTGTAGAGGAATGGGCCAATGTATATGAATGACATCGAGCCTGAGGTTGACCTGATATTCGAGTAGAAAAGAGCTTGCAGTGTTGGACATAAGCATGTCCATTGATAGCCTTTCGACAGGCTACTCCTCAGTCTTAAATACTGAGTGAACACTCATTGAGCAATTGTATTTGTTCGTAGCCTCAATCTAGGCTATATAAGGTGGTGTATTCCACATATAAGGTGATGTATTTTGCAAAGTGGTGTATTCCACATATAATGCGATGTATTTTTCAAGGTGGTGTATTCCACATATAAGGTAATGTATTTCACAAGATGGTGTATTCCACATATAAGGCGATGTATTTCGCAAGGCGGTGTATTCCGCATGATTGGCAGATATATTCATTTAATCATTGTAAATGTTGAAGTAGTTAGTGGTAGAAATTAAGGGGGAGTGTTAGAAACTGAAGTTAACAGGAGATAATTTCTCCACTCCTCATGCATGCACAACAGTTATCAAATAGTTAGTTAAATTGTTAGAGAAGCAGTTCAATTTTAGTTTGCATGTAAAGACTAAAATTAGTCTTCAATTTGCTTTTCTAATTATTGTTTTTTTTCAAATATATTTAAGAGACCCATGGGCATAGCTTTGTAATTTCACAAGATCAAGATCTGCAAGAATCAAGAAAGTGAATAAAATTCTTGTTTTCCAAAATTGCTGTAGCAATCTGAGTTTTGTCTATTATATTTCTACTATTATTTTATTTTTGCTCTTTTATTTCCTACAAATTAAGGTGATGTATTTCGCAAGGTGGTGTATTCCACATATAAGGCGATGTATTTTTCAAGGTGGTGTATTCCACATATAATGAGATGTATTTCTCAAGGTGGTGTATTCCGCATGAGAGGCAGTGTATAGACAAAATTTAGGCATTGTAAATGCTAAAGTAGTTAGTGGAGAAATTATCTCCTATTAACTTCAATTTCTAATAGATCCAAGAGTGTAAATTAGGGAGACTTTGCTTAAAAACAACTAAAATGATTGATCACTCCTCTAGTTGTGAATCATTTTTTTGTTGTCAATAACCTCCTCTCCTAGGGTTAATGAGGGATTTGTTTTAGTAGAGATTAGAGGTGGTGTTGTAGGCTTATTTTGCCTCGAGAGAGAAACCACTTTTGTAATATAATTGGGAGTAGCTTCTACCTTAAGCATCCCCCCATGAACTGAATATATCAAAACAATACCATGCGATGTAGGTAATCCTTCAACATGGTGGTTGTCTAATGTAGGTTTAGGTAGATTTGCTTCCCCTGGTGATTGAAATACAAACCCTCCACACAGCAAATTTGCCTTCCAAAGAAACACAATCTCATCTAAGATCTGATCTGCCTCACCTTGATTTTGGTTTACTCTACTTACCCTGTTGATCCCCTATTTTTGATGCCACCACCTCACGTACCAGACTAGAAGCATCCCCTACCAATGGCACCATCACCACCAGATTATTATTCAGGTTGAAAACCCTAGTTTTATGAGATGCCATCGCTCCACCTCGACATAGTAAATGTCAAATGAAATTTTTAAATATTAAGAAAACTTTTTATGTGCTTGCCATGATTATTATTGACTTGTTTACACATTTATTTGTTAAGACAAAATAATCATACTAATCAACACTAGATCATTGGTATTTCCCCTTTTCTTTTAATTTAATGACATAGAGAATTTGAAAGTTCTGTTTAAAATTAGGTAGGGATAGATATAACGCCCACTAGTGCATCCAAATTCCTCTCATCCTCATGCTAACACTTCTAGCTCTCACCTCAGCCACCCATGTGGCATGCTCTTCCACATTTCCAGGCTGATTTAAGCCTTCACAAAGAAACATAGGCTAAAAAATATACATTGAAATCACTTTACTTGTGATCCTTTTTTATTTTATATAACATTATTTCATTTGATTAATCAAATAATTAATTTATATATTTTTAATATTGAGGTAACGAGGAGGCCACTAGGTGTTTAGAACATGCATCAAGAAACATCACACCCTAATTTAAATGACACCTAAAAAACATTCATGCCAATCCTCGGGCCACATGATCCTGCCCCTAACCCATGAAGCAAGTATTTTTAAATTGAACCCAAAATCTAGGTGCCCAAAGGCATTGGTTCCCATCCACCAGCACCATCTCGTGGGGCTAATAATCAAGTTGTTAATTAATTAATAGATGTTATTTTAAATAATAACACTAATAATAATTAGCCAAGCTACCTTATCATCCTATTCAATCAATTTCATTTAATCCATTTAACTATCAACAAACTAATTCAAACCTATTTAAAACATTCAACCTTCCAACAAACCTTATTTGAGATATACAACTCCATTTAAGATATTCAACCCATTCAAAAAATTAATTAACAAACTAATTAATTGTTTGACCACTTCCTCCAACCAATTCATAAATTCTCAACAAATACATTGAATGCATTTGACCCTTAGATGAAATATCCACCATATATATATATATATATATATATATATATATATCCATTTTTCCTCCAAAAAATCTATAAATTATAATACCTTCTTCCATTATAGGGACCATCATAAGAGACATGGAAATTAACATGTGAGAGCATCGAAATTACACTCTTGTATCTAATTGAGATCAATCAATCAAATCACCACACTTTTAAACTTTTCATATTAGTTTCATTGAGAAAATACATATAAAACTATCCCAAAAAAAATCCAAGTTAACGAAGGAGAGGTCTTCATTTTTCGATAAGTGGAGATATGTACTTTTTTAATCTTTCAAATTATATATGAGGGTATTTTACACTAGACTAAGAATTATAAATTGATTTATAAGTTTCTATTGTGAACTCTATATTCTTGTATTTCATTTTTGTACATTTAATGGGAGAACCCACAACCTCCTAATTAGAAATCAGAAGCCAAATTGTCTTAAAAGAAAACACACAACTGATATATATATATATATATATATATATATATATATATATATATATATATATATAATGGTTTAAGACTTGGTTTTTTTGTTAGGAAAGGTAAAAACATTCCATGAGGACAAGATTTGAAGAGTTCATAATAAGATCATCACAAGCAGCTATAGACAAATAAAATGTAACAAAAAGTAAAACCAAATACTTATTTAGAATATGAGAATAAGAGATGCGAGTATAAAAGTAAGCACTTACTTAGACAGGCAAGATTAAAAACTAATCTAGTCTAAACAATGTGGGATAAATAAAAATCTTAATGCAAGATGAAATAGCTAGCAAAGACACTAGCAAATATGAGAAATACACATAAAATACACACTCTAACAGCCCCTATCAAGTGAAGCTAGGGGCTAATAAAAGTCAAAAAATGAAATAGTGGCATATCCATAGAATGAGTCCTGACAACTAGATCTGATAAGGTACTCATGTATAATATATATCCATGAAATGAAGATGGAAGATATCCTCATGAACATCCTCCAAAGATAAATTTTAAAACCCCAAGCATGCCATTCAACTCAAGGAAATGAGGTGATGTAAAAGGCTTCATGAAGATGTTTGTAACTTATTGTTAAGTCAAAATGTACTCCAAGCTAAGAATGTTATCCTGAATGTGATGATGAATGAGATCCATATGTACCTTAATGTTCTTGGTCTATTGATGCTCAACTAAGTTTTGAGATATATGAATTTCACTCTAGTTGTCACACCAAAGTATAGTGGGTGAATCCTATGTGAAGCCAAATTCTATCAACAACTAATGAAGCCAAAGAACCTATTGACTCATTATAATTTTTGTCATTTACTTAGCCTCTATAAATTATATTGTAATATCCTATTGCTTCTCGCACAACCAAGCAATAAGTGAAGAATCAAGATAAAATATGTAGATAGAAATGGAAAGCCTGTCTTCAAGAGAACATGCCCATTCTAAATCACTTTATCCAACCAACTGAATAGAACACCTAGTGTAATGTAATCCAAAAAGAGCAATGCCTCATAGATATCTCAAAATCCTCATGGCATCTTGCCAATGATTGTCATGAGGGTCATGTGCAAACTTAGATATAATCCCAACTACAAATTAAATGTTAGGATGAGTATGGATAAAATACATAAGAATCCTTACCGTCTGCTTATACAATGTAGGATCACAAAGTGGAGTAGTATAAGAGGTAGTGAGAGTCACTCCAAATTGAAAAGGAGTAGGACTTGGCTTTTAATCAATCACGCCAAAATGTTGAAGTAGATCAAGTATGTACTTCTGTTGACTCAACTAGATCCTTGTAACTAACTGTGAAATCTATAGACCAAGGAATAAGTGTAAAAGCCTAAGATTTATCATGCTAAACTATATTGAAAGTTCCTATTGTATAATCTGAATCTAAGATGAGGATCTTCTTTTGAGAAGCAGATCATCAACATACAAGACTAGAATAACAATGTCCTTCCCAATACATTGAATATATACTATAAGATTAGAGTAGCAGTGAACAAAGCCAGTAAAGAGAAGAAAATAATCCATTTTCTCATACCAAGTCTAACAGACCTATTTGAGACCATAAAGAGACTTCCTAAGTCAATAAACAAGAGAAAAATCATGAACAAACCTAGAAGGCTACTCCATATAGATTTCCTCATGCAAGTTTCCATGCAAGAAAAGACTCTTCACATCCATCTGATATATTGCCCAACTCTATGATATAATAAGATAAAATACAAGGTGAAAAAAATTCATCTTGATAACGGATGCAAAATTCTTAGAGTATTCAATACCTTCGACTTGCAAGAATCCCTTTGCATCAAGACTTGCCTTACACTTGTTAATAGACCCATAAAATACATATTTGTGTGGTAAACCCATTTGCACCTGACCAATTTTATTCTCTTAGGAATAATAACCAAATCCCAAGTGTGATTCTTTATCAATGAATAATACTCATATATCATCACATCATCTCACTCCTATATCCCATGAGCCTATAAACAATATTGTCGATCCCTCAAGGAATGCCTGACATAAAAGTTTAGTACCCATAAATGTACATAAAGATATAGATTAGGTGGAAGATTTTGTATGAATGGTGTTTCCTCATCAACTATAGTATGATCCTACCTCGACATAGTGGCAACATCAATGTGAACAAGATCTTCATCCTTTATAACCTCCTCAAGATCTTCTGAACTAGCTCCTCTAAGCATGAATCCTCGATAGAAGGTAAATCATGGAAAGAAGAAGAATGCATGAAATAAGATAAAGAGTCATGAGATGTGAAATGTTCATCAAACTATACATGTGTTCAAAAATGAACATCATGAGTATGAGGGTCTAAAAGATGATAAACTCTCATGTCCTCACAATATTTGATAAAAATAAAAGATTTGATCTTCTTATCCAATGATTTCCTTTTTTATTTGGTATAAACACCCAAGAAATGCTCCCAAAGACTTAGAGGAATGAGACATCAATATTGGATCTAGACCAAGCTTCCTCTAGAGTCATATGCTCAAGTGCTCGATGTGGTGTGTGGTTTTAAATGTAGTTCATGGAATTAATTATCTCTACCCAATAGATAGGAGTTAAATCCTATGAATGCATCATGTAGTTATCCATCTCCTTCAAAGTTTGATTCTTCCTCTATGCTAAGCCATTCTATTTTGTAGTATTTGTAATATAATGCTAGTGAATAATAATGTGAACTATTAATAATTCAATGAAATATCTATTGAATTACTCCCCCCCATTATCTATATGAAGCTTTTTGATATGACTTGATGACTATTTCTTGATCAAAGCCTTAAATACTTTTAAGTGAGAAAAGACATCACTCTTTTACTTGAAGAAATAAACTCAAATATGCCTCAAGAAATTATCAATGAAGGTAAGTGCATACTTATCTCCATTAAAAGGAGTAAGAATGACCATCAAATCACTATGCACAAGCTCATGTGGTGAAGAATCTCTCGTAGACATACCTTTAGGAAATGGATCTTGATGTTATTTCCCTAATACACACCTAGGGCACACTCCATCAAGACATGAAACTGTAGGAAGACCATCTACCATATTATGAGTGCTCAAATCCTTTAAATATCTATAGTTTAGGTGTCTAGATCTCTCATACCAAAGCTGACTCTCAAAATCTACATGAGAAACTAAACATGTTCCTAGAAAAAGAGTATCATCAAAACCCTCAAAATAGTAAAGTCATGAACTATTATTAATAGCACCTTGAGCAATGAGTGTATGTGGCTCTAACAAAGCTCAAACTTTATCACCCTATGGTGTGAAAGTCACTATCTCACCCTGATCAGAATGGCAAATTTGATACACTGAAATTAGATTTGTGGTGATGTTTGGAGCATATAATGAATCATTGATGTGGCTATCATCTAGATATATGTCACCCTTCCCCTTAGTATAAATGAAGGAAGAATATGTAACCTCAATGTTAGAAGTGGAAATCAGACTAAGAGATATAAAAGACTCCTTGAAAGAAGTCATATGGTGTGAATTACTAGAATCTATAACCTAATTATCTAAAACAAGTACTGTGATCTCTTCATAACATTAACTACTTTTTCAATCTCATGAGATGGTGAAGGAGTGGAGATAGAGCTCTTGTGTTTCCTAATGGCATCCTCTAAGGCTTTCATTCTCTTGAAACACCTAGACTCTCCATATCTAGTCCCCCCATAATAGGAGCAAGATAGGTTAGACTTATTCTTAGATTCGGAAGATGGTCTAGGTTTAGATGTAGAAGTATTGGTGGGATTATGTATATTTTGAGGTGGAGTATTCTTCTTCTTATCCTTAAATTTTCCCTTAAACTTAGTATGTGAGGCCACTAATGTTTTTTGAGAGGTAGAAGACTCAAGGTGAGATAATTTTGATTCCTCACTAGTGAGTCTCTCATAGAACCACTCAAGATCTAGCATTTTGAATGCGATACCTAAGGCATCTATACTAGAGAAAAAGGTAGATGCAAAGATTTAGAATAGGCCACTTAATTTAGACAAGATTAAGTATACACACTCTTCATCTTTTTTATCTCAACCAATCCCCTTCAAATATGTAAATAAAAACTTAAATTTTATGAGATAATCTACAATAAAAATAAATTCCTTTGGATTTGGTGAATTAAGCTCCACTTCAAGCTGCATCACTCTCAAGTGGTCTACCTTCCAAAACAATCTTTTTAACTTGATCCACATATTAAATAAGTATCACACCCATAAAAATAAAATAAAATATTATCACTCACATAACTCTCAATCAATCTCATACATTATTTAAACTTACAATGATGTTGAAATTTTTCAAATTCCCTAATAAATTATGGTTGTGTTTTGTTCATTAAGGACCATAATACTTTGCACTTAACGATTGTCTCTATTATAAGTATATGTGTGTGGTAATTATGTGTATTTAAAGGATCATAATGGTTAATGCCAAATGTAGATGCCATGTCAACTTATCACCAGTAGAAAGAATCCAAAGGGTGCACAAAAATCAGCATCAAGATAATACCCCAAAAGATTTTATTATAAGACCCCCCAATTTTAAAACTTTATAAAATAATTCATTTCTACAATTTTATGACACCAATGCATAAATAATCAAAAAATATGTACTTTTTAAAAAAATTGAACCTAAATCTGATTTATGGTTTAAAAGTTATAAGTGTTTTGATTTCTCATAGAAATGGGTCAAATAATCTAAAAACACTACAAACTAAATTTAGTGACCAAAATTAAAATAACATAGGTGTGTAACCACTCATTAGAATTAGAATTTTTTTATGGACTTAAAAAATCCAATGGAAATGAAATATAACTAGTTGGGTGACCCCTACACACATGCAAGCGAGTTGGGCTTCCTCTTAAGGGAAAAAAACAGCATTTTAAAAGTAAAAAAATAAATATAAAAGTTTTTTTTTAGAGTAGAAAAGGAAAATTGTTGTTGTCTTTGAGCTCAGATCTTCCTAGAAAGATGTAAACATAGATTTTATGAAAAAACAAATGTCAAAGCTAAAAAAAGAATAATTTATCTCTCCTTTCTCCTTTACTAAGACTTTTCTTCCAACACCTCTACTATCTTAAGCCTTTTAATGCCTCATTCTTGGAAAAAGATTCTGATCCAACTAGTAGATCCTCAACATAATAGATCAAGTATAGAAAATCTTAGATCATACCATGTAAAATACCAAATTTAGATAACAGATGTCACCAAAAATAGATCTTTAAAGAAAAATACTAAGGTTTAAAATATGATGCCAAAACATATCTTTGATCTCTATTGCAAGAGAATGATTTTTTTTCAATGTTGTATACAATTATTTGAGGGATAGATCTCTAATAGAGAATATCCAATGCAAGAAAAATAAAGCAACAAGAACTTTTCTAAAAAACTTTGCAATGTAGATTTGAAAAAAAAAGAGGAGAAAAATGCAGATTAAGAGCCAATGGATCTTTAATCTCAATGCCTTCTTCACCCTCCAATGCATCACAAAATAAACACCATGTTATTTTGATAACACACAGTAGATCTGAAATGCCTTAGAACAAAGAATGCCAAACTCAAAACACCAATCTTTATTCCAATGCCAAGCTATATTTCTTTCTCCCTTCAATGCCTTAGCACGAGATTAAATCTTTTCCTCCTTTAATGTAGGTTAGATCCCTTCTCTCTTCTAAGTTTGATTGTCCTTTAACACATGGATTTGAATCAAAGAAGAAATAGATAAAAATAACACCTCTACTTTCCAACACAAGTCAAAGTATAATGCCAAAATTTAATTTCTTGATTAAACATAGATTTGAAAGTGAAACACCATGTAAGAAAAAACTATTGAAGAAAGATGCCAAGGTGAGCAGATCTAAAATTATTTTCTCCAATGCCACAAATAAACTTAAATCTCAATTTCAATCATAAATCTAAAAATAACAAATCTTGGATCTAGAGAAAATAATATCTTAATGCTTAATGCCAAAAAAAACTCAACATTAGTTTAGTGCCATAGAAGAAACAAAAACTTCAAAATTAATAATAAAACTTCAAAACAAATCAAGAAATATAAAAGACAGACCAAGATCTCTCTAAATTTCAAGTTAAGGATGGTTGCAACTTCTTCATGGATATGTTACCATGTTAGAAATGGTAAAAACATTCCATGAGGCCAAGATCTAAAGAGTTCACAACAAGAACATCACAAGTAGCTGCAGATAAATGGAATGCAACATAAATCAAAACCAAATGCTTATTCAAAATATGAGAATAAAATACAAACATAAGAACTTACTTATATAGGCAAAGCCAAAAACTAATCTAACTATTCTAGCAACTGTGGGATAAAAAACAATCCCATTACAAGATGAAATAGCTAGCAAACACACTAGCAAACATAAGAAATACACATTAAATGCATACTCTAACATTTCTTTTTGATATTTTTTATTCTAAGAATAATTATCAACATTTTATGTAAATTCAAATCATCATTTGGGAGATATCATCAAAATAGGAAAAAAACTATTTATTTTTAAATTTGATTAATATATTTGATTTCCTTTTACAATATTTCGGTTTTTATCCACACCATTATTTTGTTGACATGGTTTTTAAATTTTTATGCAAGATAATATATTTTTTATTTGTGTTATTTTTTCATGGCAATAAAATTATGTGTTCATATGGATTTTTCTCATTGCTCATAAACTCCTCTTGCATAGATCATTTGTTAAACAAAAATGAAAACTATTAATTTGTGTTATTACAACACCATTGGCTAAAGTATTCAAATTGAAACACTTTTTATAACATTTTATATTAAATTTCTTTTATTTTCATTAGTATTTTTTAATCTTGTTTGTCTCTAGAAGTTACATATGATCTTCTCTTGCACTATAAGGTGATCTAAAGAATTAGAAACACCCCTAGTGACTTGTGTATCACAAGGATTAGGCTACTTATTATATTTATTCAAATACAAATTTTATTATATAGATCATTAATATCTCAAAATTTCTTTATTTTTATTTATTATAATAACTAATGAACTTAGATTTGACCACTGAATGCTAGGCTAAAGTTTGTGTTCAAACGGGCTATATAAATTCTTTGGGCAAGACCTTGTCAATGGCTAAGTAGTTTCTTATTTTAATGGCACAATTATTTGATTTGGTTTCATCCTACCACTATATAATATTTTAATGACTCCCTTGTCTCATATTTTTGGGACTCAATGTATAAAAATGTATATAGAGGTCTCCCAAAGATAAAATTGTAAAACCAAGTGATAGAGCCTTTTTTGTAGATGGATGGTGGTACCAAGAAAATGAAATTACCTAAGATAACTCACCACATGCCATTTGATAAATTAAAATTGTCCATTATTCAATTTTAATCCTACTTGACTAGCATATATTATCTTATTTGTGTGTATTATTTGTCCCCTTGTGATAAATTAGTATCTATTCAGTTTAAGACAAAACCAAAACCAAACTTTTTTTACACACTCAAAAAATTCCTATCACAACATTTTCACTATTGCCCCAACCACTAGATTCTAAGCATTACTGAATCAAACTCAAAATATGTAATACACCTTTGGTAGACATCCATTCGAGTTTGAGAATCCTGATGACCACATGTATAAATCCATGATAATAGTACTCATAGACTAGCTAACCAAAGCCAATATAACTTTAAAATAAATGTTTTATCTATGTAAGAGGAAACTTATGCCCAAAATTAGAAATTATTTTTTCATAACAAAGATCAAGTCATGTTACAACTTATAAAAGTAGGGGCTAGGTTACCTCAAGATTTTAATCCAAAAAATTTGAGTCACATCATCATTAGGAAAGACCAAGTCATTTCTAACCATGACCAAAATCCATCTAAAAATTACCTTGGTAGGAATAAATGAACCTTATAATCCACTAGTGATAATCCCCATCATGTCTCCCATGTCCATGTCAATAAAAGGAAAATAGTTCTAAACAAACAAGCCAATCAAGACCAACAACAAGTTGTGTATGAAAGAATCCAAAGATGAAGCCAAGAGTGGGTTGAAATAAAATCTAATGTCAGTCCTCCAATCACACATCCTTCAAATTAAAATCAAAGGATCTAAAATTAAACAATCAACTAATCATTTCCAATTAGACCCTTGGGTCACCTAAATATAATCAAAACCAATCACCATTCTCACGATTTAAGGCCACATCATTTTCCCAAGACTAAAAATCCATGAAGGATATTGTCTAAGGATTGCAAGATAAGAGTTAGACCCATAAAAATTGTACAATTTCTAAGAAATTTGTCCTTAACCTTTTGATATAATATGTTGAGAGTAATTTTTACCTCTTACTTCCAACCTTCAAAGTTAGATGACTGTAAAGGAAAATGCTACCCTATAAAATGCATTAAATAATTATTTATGTCATACCAAGAGGTTTCTTACAATGGAATTTACTTGGTTACATTTTCCCATAAAAGTTATGTGGTCAAGCCCTAGAGTGGTTTTACATATACCTAAAGGATCCACTACTACCTTTTGATATCTCTCTGATAGATTTGTAAAAAAAATCATATAATGTAGAATAGGAACTTACTATGTTAGACTTGTGCAATGTCAAATAAAGAAACAAAGAAATATTTTCCTCAATTTTTTTTTTAAGGCGTAGCCATTACATTCCTAATAAAATCCATGTGATAAATAGTTGATTAACATCTTTACTATAAACCTCAATCTAGAGGTTGATTTCCACATAGAAGTTCATTTCTATAAACTCCTTTAAAGAATCTATTTAAAAGGGATTCCAAATCAAAAGGGAACTTATATCCAATTGACTTATCAAATTTTTCCAAAAATATAACCAAGGAAAAACATAATATTAAAATCCCAAGTTATTTAATAAGAGTAAGAACATCGTAGGTGATGTCATAACTGATGCTAAACATGTAAAAAGCATTCAACATACCCAAGGGTAAAAAAATCAAGAATTGAAATGAAGAACTTATACTCCTTAAGGAGAATCCCTCAAAGCAATATTTCAAGTTAGTTGACACAAGCATGATATTGTTCCCACAAAATATACCTTTTGATGAGAACCAACCTAAGCCAACATGGTACAAAGAACACGAGTACTATGAATTCTGTAAAATAAAAGGTCGCTCCACCAATAGAAGCATGAAAGTTAAAAACCATGTCCAAGATTTAATTTTTATTAGATATATAAAAATAGAAAGAAATACATTGACATCTAAAAACCAACACTTATGGATATACATACATCCCTTTTCAAAACATGACCAACCTTGTTCATAAATGAACCAATGTCGAAATCAATAAAATAAAATTAATTCAATGAATTCTTCCCATCTATTTGATGCAATCTTGAGTCATATCAAACATATGGATAAACACATCAAAACCATCAAGATCAAAACTTAATATTGTGACATTACAACAAGATGTAAAAAAATCATTTCATGAAGGCCTCTTCTACCTACTTCTAAATAAAAATACAAAATCATAAATAAAATTGAGAAAATACCTTCCTAAATATCCATTCTGAAAGTTTTTAAAAATCCATTTATTATAAATATATCTTATAGAAAACCTTATAGGAGTCATGACTCCCAAATGACATTGACCCATTAAAATTTCAATCACTCATTGGACACTTGTCCTCAATCCACCAAGTCACTTTTGACCAAAATGATGTCTCTCATATGGGTCCATCTCATAATTTTAACTTATACATTGAATCTATCATTACATAACATAAATTAAAAATGGAACTTAAATACAATGGATCTAGTCTAAATATTTTCACTCTAACCTTGATTAAACATTTGGTTATTCAGCAATAATACTAGAACTTGATACCATTTTAGTCAAATCCTATCACAACACATATCACCAATTGGATGGTATTGTAATCTTCAAATGATGGTAGGAATTGTTATGCATCAAATATTACTCCATGTCATTGATCTTGACCTTACTTTGTTGACAAAGGATTCATGCCATACATGTCATTCCATCTACACTTCACCAAAGAATCAAATTCCATCATTCTATTATATAAGTTTCAATTACCTCACTCTTCATCATATTATGATAAATTATTCATTCATAAACATATATATCCTTAAAACAAATCAATACCAAATCATTCAATGAAAAATATTATAATTATCCATGACGAACTCATTAAACATTCATCACAAATGATTAATTATGCATAAAATAAAAATAAATAAATATATATATATAGGCATCACATCGATAATCGTCATAACACATAATCATAATAACATATGAGTTATAACTAAAAGACAAAAAATTAATCAATATATCACAACACATAACACTAACTAGTTAGTGTTGAACATATTCTAATCAAGGTAGGACTTGTCACACATCAAACATTACTACATTTCATTGATATTGACCTTCCTTGGTTGACTATGGAATTCATGCCATACATTCTATTCCATCTACACTTCAAAAAAGAATCAAATTCCTTAATTCTAGTGTGGAAGTTACAATTACCACATTCTTCATCATATTGTGATAAATTATCCATTCATAAACATATATATCCATAAAACAAATCATTACAAAATCATTTAATTGTAATTATTATAATTATCCATGACTAACACATTAAACATTCATCACATATGATTAAGTATGCATAAAATAAAAACAAAAATAAATATAGCTAGGCATCACATCCATGATCATCACAAAATATCATCATAATAACATATGAGATATAACCAAAAGACCAAAAATGAATAATGTCCAAGTAAAAATATCATACATCTATTTTTCATCTATACATCATTAATCATGTAAAAACTATGTAGTCAAATCTCACTATGATCCTCTACAAGTGGAATCCTTAGAGGTGATCTCTTTGGTGAACTCCTCTAAGATAGTCTCTATGAATTAGTCTTAAGAGGTGCGCTCAGATGTGTACACATGGAATGTTGTGAGGATTGCACAACTAATCATCATGACATATTTATCCTCATTGTTCTAGCTAAAAACCCTCTTGATATGTGATAAAAATAGTCTACATAGGAAGCATCATTCATATTCATTGGCATGTCATCTCTTATAAACCCATATAAAAAGTAACCTATTTCATATTAATCATAACATCTGATATGACCTTTAAAATATTAGTTGTAGTCAATGCCTCCCATGCTCTATATCTCTCAGTATGTAGCCTCTTAGCCTATCCCCATGATGTATTTATCTCAGCCCATATCCACTTTAACTCAAAATATTTAGTCACCAAGATACTATCCCTCCTCTATAACTCTATTGTCAATCTATATACCTAAGCCTATAGCCAAATGATCTCTACAATCCTCAAATCTAACTATCTATCTCACTTCCCTCCATCACCCCTTAGTCTAGCTAGTACACTATCCATGACTACAATATTTCATAGAGGCTATCAATCAAAGCATCATCCTCCACAAATCTAACTGGTCCTAATGAACATTCTCCATCTCCCCCACAATAGTAGAAACTTGTGGCTTGGATCTATCTCCACCATCTCCTTTGTTTATGACCCTTATAGGAGATGACCCTTCTCCTACCATGGTCACATTTTTATCTCCTCCCCCATCTCTCTTTCCATCAATATCAATATCTATGTCAATCAAATCTCCACCATCTCCTTTTTTATCTCTTTCTTTACCCTCACTTCCATCTAGTCTTGTTAATTTACCCTTATCCTCTGCCATTATGCCATTAAGACCCTCTAAATCCACTCCTTCAATGTCCCTAGCCTCACCTATGGAATAGTCAACCTCGTTGGCTGAGTCTAATTCCAACATGATCTATAACCATTTTTTACACATGCATCAATACCATCCCATCACTTTTAATATGGCACAATAAATAGACACTCCAAACTAGAAAAAAAAACTACCCTCAAATCTACTATTGGTCCCCATTTCCCCTCCCTTTATCACTGTTAAAATATGTGTGTTATTCTCATAATAGATTATCACATACAAAATTATCTCAATACCATATCACAATGATACCTCTTAATAATGTACTCATGCCACCCCAAAATATAAAGTCACATAATCCAAATTTATTATATCCTCCACCCACATTGGATCTACCTTCATGTATGGCTTCCAGATAATATCCCTTGGTCTAAACTCATCCACATCCCTCCTATAATATATAAAATCTCCTAAATGTCATTACTTGACACCCACTAAAATATGCCATTTATTTTCAAAGGGATCCTCATATTCCTTCACATGTGGTTATCCTACTAGTCACTCTAGGGCTATTTTCTCCCACACCCATACATGTAATAGTATGGATGGCCTAATACTCTTCACATCCTTGTATGAAATTTCATGCATATCCCTATATAAGTGTGTTAATACACATATCCCCCATGAAATATTTGTATCAAACTCTATCATACCCCAATAACATCTACTAATCTAGTTGGAAACAATCTCCCACTCTATTCAAGAAGAAATATACCACTAAAATATTCATCAACACCAAATCTCATGGATTTATATCTCCTTCCTCTATACAAACATCCAAATCTATGTGTGATCCCACCTTCAAGATGGTATCCTTATCAAATAATCTAGATAGTGATGCCACATATATCATGTCCATATAGTATACCTTTATACTATGTATCATAATACACAAAATTCTCCGAATATCCTCCAATGATTACTCATCTCCCCTATAGACAAATGGAAAGTACTCATCTCCAAGTCTCAACACTCTACCAATATAGTCAATTGAACCATGTCAACATTAATACATGTCATGTTTACTATGTAGGATAACCCAACTACCTCCAACTACCCATACTCATCCTATGTGAAATTTGATATCAATTATAACACCATAGTATGCTTCTCATGTGCAAAAATAACAAATAGTCTCACTTAAAAACACCATAACATATTCATACTTAGTCTATTCTTCCCCAAAAATCTAAAAACATCACTCATTCTCTCTAAACATCCTAATAACATCACTAATTTCACTAATCCATTAACAATTTCACAACAAGTTAAAAAAAAATCATTCTTAAGAGAGAAAAAAATCATTACAACATGTATAAACATTGCAATGATTTTGTAATCACCACTAATTGATGAAATCGACATTTAGCAACATGAAATCACTATTTGAGAAAATTTAACCAATTTACAATTGAAACATATCCTAAAGTTTTACCTAAGTGATTTAGTGTTAGATATTTTGAAAAAGTGATTTGGTATATATACAAGATCAATCCTCATCCTAGTAAATACTAGGAACACATAAGGTAACATAACAATAATCACTCAATCAACAATTCAAGTGAGCAGACATACCATATTCATCGATATTTCCATATAAGTCATAGGATGAGTATTCCAATAGGTCTAAAGCATTCTAAAAGTAGTTCATGAGACATATTTTTTAAGTTACAAGCTAGCTCATTGAATTTATTTTCTTATCACACATTACATCCTTGTGCACACTCATACCACAATGTAGGGATAATTACATAATTATGAAGCCTTATTTGGATTATTAGATATGTACATAACACTCATTGATAGAAGGGTCCTTAGGCCAGCTCGAAACCATGAAACCAGTAACTAATTTTTCCCATAGTCACTCTAATGGTGAAGAAGCTAGGATTTGATAATTAGACAATGAGAGATAGTATGTGTGTATGATCTATCTAAATTAGAAGAAGGGTATTAAAAAACATAGAAATTTATAATTGGTGGCATCCATATCTAGTCATTATTTTGTGAAGGACACCTAATCAAAGTCAAACACCTATATCGATGTAAATATCTACCTCTGGCATAAGCATATGAGGCCATAAAAGGAATATCCCTAGAATCTGTTGAATTTTCTAGGATCATTATTCTAGTATACTTCTATCTTATTCTAGATTATACCTACTTGAGCATAGTAAACTAAGTATCATTTATTCATATTCATTTAAATATCTATCAATATCTATAATTTACTAGTTTTAGGAAATATTAGTTGTATAAATGTAATTGGTATGATAATTAGGTTAGTTCACCATTATTGTGTAAAAACTAATATAATACCCCTTAAGCCTAGATATACCCCACATATCTAAATTTAGGGTTAAAAATTTAGTAAACCCAACCTATGGTCTATTTTATGCAAATCCTAGCTTGCCCTAGGGTATTCAACCTCCTAAAGTTATTTGTAATTATTATTTTTTAAATTTATTCTATTATTTATATGAAACATATGCATATCCCTAGATTCATTGGTGTTTCAATAAAACACTTGGAGCTTCCTCATTTACCATCTAATATTGATCAAACCAATGAGTTATCCAACCCTATTTCTAGAATGAATACCAATAATGAAATTGAACCACATATTGAACTTGTTATAATAAAATATGATTTTGATCATGAAAATAATGAACATGATAAAATAGATCAAGATAAAGTACATGCCATTGCTATTTTTCAAAAATGAATCTATCAAAACCCTTGAGATCTTGATGGGATCCTAAGAACCATATTAGAAGCTAAAAAAATAAAAAATCATAAAGGCAAAACCAAGTGCATCTATTGATCATGCTATTAGGGATGTGGGACATCCCCATATTCTTATAACACCCCCCCGTTGAGCACATCATCACTTCAAACTTATAATTGGGAACAATGTTATGTGTTTATACCATTTTTCACTGAAATAGATACTACTATTGTTACATCCTCCATGGGAAACATTGGCACATTAACCTAGTTACTAGTTTTAATACCTATATAAACTCAAACTATGGGTACACCTCCTTTGGTGACTTCTCAAACTTCAAACCTTGCTGATCAAAATGTTTAAAATCTTGTCCAAACTATTAAAAAAATCAAGTTAAGGTTAAAAATACTGATAAAAATATATATAAAATCACTTTATGTTATTGATTCAAAAGAAGTGTTGCATAACCCTTTTGCACCTAAAATATAGTTGTACCCTTTGCCAACTAGTTTTATTGCACCTCATTTCATATTTTATGACCTCATTTCATATTTTATGATGGCAAGGGTTATCTTTAAAAACATATATAATCTTTCTATATGGCATGCCTTGATTATGCCTCTGATGATAAACCTTTAACTGAACTATTTCTAAGCTTCCTAAAGGACTATTCTCTAATGTGGTTCTATGATTTACCAATCCAATACATAAAAGCATTTAAACCTCTTTCACATAAATTTTTGGCACACTTCTCTATAAACATTACTAAAAAGGTATCATATTCATGAATTTCAAAAATCAAATGAGGAACCAATGAACCTATTAATGAGTATGTCTTGAGATACAAGATAATGTTGGCTAAAATGACAAACCAAATGGAAGATAAATAACTTCAAGATATCTTCAAGTAATATTTTATTTACCCATTTCATGAGTCCATTTTTTTAAAAAAATTTGAAATATTTTGATGACTTATGCCATATTTTAGATATCATGAAATGAAACTGATTTCATTGAACAAGTTTAAGTATGTATCCAACACACTAATTACATCTAATAACAAGTTTCATATCAAACCAAGCTACAAGGTAAAACCTATAGAACCTAAAAAAGATGCAACCAAAAAATTTAATGTAGTATCTCAAAAAACTAACTAGCTTGTCTTATCTAATGTACTAAGGAGATAATTTACATGATTACATGAGTCTCTGACTTATCTACTTAAAAATCTTGTATATTGTCATCTCATATATCTATGTCCTTCCATAGAGGTTGATATTTTCATACCTTCACCTCATATATATGATGTCAATACTTATTGTGACTATCACTAAGGCCTTAGAAATTTTTCTAACTAATGTTATAGATTTAAGCATAAAATAAAAGATCTTGTTGATAATCAACAACTTAAATTTTATTATTCTCTCAAAAATTCAAGGTCACAACCTAGTGACCATCATAATAAAAATGTGTTTAGTGATACATTAGAAGATCATTATAAAAATAATTTAGAAATATAAATGGAATATAATTCACATTCTCCTTAACAACATTATGAGCGCCCAATAGATGGCATTATTGGTACTTATACATGACATATACCTCTTAGGGTTCAAAGACCCTCTTTTACTTTTGATGATTATAAGATTATGGATGATGGCTCATATCTTCATTCATTATTCACTTAATCATACCTTGATCACTAACCTATTCATACTTTTATGATCTATAATGGTGCTATCAAAAATGTTTACACTATGAGATTACTTACACATTTGGGATATAGACATGATGATTTACACCATTCGACCAAAGTGGTCAAAGCATTCGATGGGACCTCACAATAGGTTCCTGGTGAGATTTACTTACCTTTCTATGTTATCCCAACATATGTGGCCAGTACCTTCTTATTTATATCATACATGAGATTTTTTTATATGTTATTGGGATGACCTTGGATACATAAAATTTGCATGGTACCTTCCACAATGCAAGGGTTTATTTAATATATTCATACGAATAGAGTAGACATGGATCTTGGAATTAAATATAAAAATATAATTGAACAAAAATAATTTATTCCAAGATAAATAATTATCAAAACTACTTAGATTAATCCTCCTTGAAAGGGTAAGCATAAGTTAATCCCCATTCTTAGGCAGCCCATACGTGAGAGACCATTGCATTAGAAATATATAGTGGATTCTAGGGAATCCTCATCTACTAATATATATCATACATAGTGACCCATAGAAACTAAATATTATTCCTATTATTAAAACTTAAAATATAAAAAAAAAGACCAAAATGATGGGTTCCATGAACCATTACTCCTTTTATTGCCTGTTCAAGACCACATATTCTTACGACACATACACATAACATTATAAAGCCTAAAACTATAGATATTACACCTATACATGTTCCTAAATAGTACCTAACAATTTGATATTCCATATCTATGTCTAATATCAATTATATATTTACATCCCTTAGATGGGATAATACCAAAAAAATTAAAACAATACTAAAACAAATCCAACATGCTCCTAGTGGTACTATTTCTTATGCACATGTTGTTTCATTCACATTAGTAGATAACACTTCATTCTTTTCCTATATACATGTATGTTTCAAACTTTGTTTGAGTGTGATAGAATCACACCCATATACATGATATATTCACATATATCTATTGGGATTTCCCTCCAATCGCATGTTAAGGATGTTGGGGCATTTACTTATTTGATCACAATCAACCTAGGATAAACTATTCTATTATCACTTAAATTTATCATGTTTGAGCCTATATATACTTACACATTCCTCTATCCATTATTATACCTTACACAATGTTCAATATGCTATGTATTTAGCATTTTATAAACACATATGTTTATGAACTATCAGGCTAGGTTCATGATCATTAGTTATATTAGTCATAATTTATCATTTTATCACTTACTTGAGTGTGTTCCTTTTTTTCTATTGTCCTGCATTGTGTTTCTTATTGAAACATTTGAATATGTTTTATTGATTATGGTCCTCGTGTGTATGATTTCATATGTTGACATTCAAATGTCATTGTTTGATATATGTGGGCATTTTAATATATCATTATATGTATTATGTACATTTTACTAAGTTGTGTCCCTTAGATAATGTGGCATTTCAACGTGCCCCTTGTATGAGGTATCATCAGACCATTTCTTTTTGCTTTACTTTTGAGTGCTCTTGTGTGTGTTCTTGATTACTTTTTGAGCTTGTAATTATTTAAATGTTACCATGATCTATAGCATGATTATTATGACTTTATGTGATCACATACTCTATAACTCATTATTGTATCAACCTAGACATGCTTCTCCTATATGCTACATAAACATACATAACTTATAAATTATCTTAACATTTTGAGGTAAGGTAACTACCATATTATACTTCCTATCACTTCAAAATGGGAGGCATATTTATGAGGGAATGTTATAGATGCATGGCTTACATAATTTCAAACATTCATATTACAATGGGGGCATGAAAAAAAGTCATTACCTTCACACTTATTCAGTACTTAGCATCTCTAGATTATAGTGCAAGCATGTTATGCAAACATCTTCTCCATTTTTTACACTAGTTCTCAAATTAAGTGGATGAATTTCATAGAAACATGTCATCCACACTTACAAAAATTTAATATTCACTAGATTTCATAGTATATGGTTCAAATGCACATTTTTGGTATCATTCTATACATTGATACTAGTACTATATATATATATATATATATATATATATATACACACACACTTCAACTTGATATATATATATGAGGTGAACATGACATACAAAGGGGTGCCTAAAATTACAAAATAAAATCATTTTATAGATTTTAAATACTTTTATTAATTATTATTATACTCGGGATAGACTTTCATGGATTGTTATTAAGCCAATCTACTGCATTACTTGGTTCACCTTTAGAAGGTTTAATTTATTAAATCACTCAATATTACCAAACTCATAAGTTAGATTTGATTAAATTATTTAATTTTACCATAATAATAGGTTGGATTTAATTTAATCATCCACCCTATATATATATATATATATATATATATATATATATATATATATATATATATATATATATATATATATTTTGGGTTACACAATTCAGATGAGATAAGCTCAATGGACATGTTGTAGTTCACATTTACACTAAGGTTGGGGGCATGTATCCTCTAATCTCTCTCTATATGCACTTACATGTTGAGAATTGTCCTAATATTAACTTCAATGCTTCATAGTGTGGTATCCTTTCAAATCAAATTTCAAAAAGGAAAGATGGTTGCATTGACACATAGTGTACTTATAACCTTGCTCCTTCTACTTTTAATAATTTCAAATTATTTAAATTTTAGATTACATGCATTGATTATATAATATAACATACTCTTGGTTTCAAGTCAATCACCAGCAAAGCACTCAAGTATGGATTTATTTCCTTTGAACTATATATTTCATTAATATATTAAGAGTGGAAAAAATTTAGATAATAAAATTTAATACATGTAGTACCTAAGTCTTGCACATTTGTCAAATACCTATCATGACTATACCTTTAAGTTATAAGTTTGCCTATTGCCAAAAAAATACTTGAATTCACTATTTATTTGTACCTAAAATGATTATCTATTAGTCTAACCATTTTTATTATAATGACTAGGCCTTCTATAGTATGAAAAAAATCTAAACCTAAAATCATTATCTATTAGTCTAACCATTTTTATTCTAACGACTAGGCCCTCTATATTATGAAAAAATATCTAAACCTAATTATTATGCTTCACTTCTAGTTTTAGACATGTACGTATTTTATAGCTTCCTATACTCTTGTGTTCCAGACAGACACTTGTATTGATACAAGTGTTAAAAGGAAACATATATTAAAGGTTGTCCTAAGTTATTCCATGTAATATATTTTAAAAATATATTTGGTAAATATACAAGATCAACCCTCATTCATTCCTAACCTAACAAATACTAGGAACTCAAAAGGAAATATACCAGGAAACACTCAATCAATCATTTAAG
>JARHVA010000155.1:5325000-5452500 GCA_037957365.1 Torreya grandis | reverse complement strand
GTGTTAGCATAATGAATTCTGTTGATCAAGATTAAAAATTTATATTTAGGTGAATGGATTATAACTTAATCATGTTTCTCATTTTCCTTAAGATTATAAAATATTGATTGTAAATTTGACTATATAATTTTGGTACTACTAGAGCTAACTATGGTAGGACATTCATGGTAACTGAAGAGATCCAAATTGCTTTAAAAGAAACTACTTAGCTTGATCTCATTAATCCATTAATTTCATAAATGAGTGCCCCTTACTCTTGGAAATAATAGAATCAGTTAAATTTCAATCCATGTGGTTCATTCCTTGTAAATAGGTTTATACATTGCAGTTCTTCATAATGAATATTTGAGTATATTTGTTCCCTTTTATTTATAAGATCACATAGCTCATATTAAGTAATATATTAATGAAACTTGTTTACTCTACCTTATGGGGATAATGTGAGCAAAAGTTTATAGTAATCCATCTTACATTGGGTTTTGGTGTTCAATGGACTTCCCATCCTTATGAAGAAGGATTGTGATTGCCTGATATAAAGAACAATAGGTTATTAATCCCTATTTAGTCTGAATTGTCAAGCATAATGCAATACTCATTGATTGCATGAATGTGATAGTCCATATATTAACTATTTATGTGTTAAAGGAAGGATAATATTTTATAGTGATATTACAATGTGGATGAATTAGATTTTGATTCTAGGAAAATTTAACTTGTTCAATATACAATCTTTGTATGCTATAAATGATTCATTTGGACTAGAAAATAATAATGATAATTATTTTGGTCATAGACTTGTGTGTGTCAATTTTGAGATACATTATAATTAATTTAGCTACCCATGACTAGATAAAAATGAAAAATAAGGATTATGACCAATTGAGTCTTAGTGCATGTTTGTATAGTTCAACAACCAACATTATATGTATCTTAGATGTTTTCAAAGTCTAATAATGAAAATTATATGTATATTTGGTTGTTAAGTTGCTAAATCTTTCACATTATTTGGTCGCTATAACTAAGAGTGAATTTATGTAAATTTATAGTGTTCACTTAATTAATAAATATGCTAGAATAAATAAAAATGCAGCTCAAATAAGTGAAGGAAGGCTTGAAGAATGAAATATGATCTAATTAGGATTATTTCAATCTATTTCATTGGCTCATAAAGAGTACAATAACAAGCTAAATTCAAATTATTTTTAAGTCTATAAATTTGCCTTCAGAAATAGAGGCTTATAAAGTTATATCCTTACTACTCAGTATTAGACAAATGATTTATGGAAATAGTTATTATTCAAGATATAATTGTGTAGATTATATTTAAGTCAAAATAATTCTATTTGCATTAAGCCACCCTATGCTTGAAAGATAAGGTAATAAATTTATTATAAGAAATCCATTATAATGGTTCCATTTATTTAAATTCCTTGAATTTTTTGACTTGGGTCACCTTTTTTTCATTATAGATCCTATAAATTAGAGTCTAACATGGCCCTATGTCCACTTGGCACAATATAATATTTTTTATATTTATTTTATTGTTTATACAATCATCCAAGCATGTCATTTATCTATGTCACATCATGGCACAACTTATCATAATTTCCCTAAGGCATGAATATGAATTGTATTCCTCATGCCATGTGTCATGATTTTGATAACTCTTGCACTCATAAGTCCAAAAGTAGTCATCCTAGAGCTCAAGTCATACAAGATTTCAAAGAAATCTAAGCTTTCCACTTGGCAGTGACACAGTTTTTCCTGAATTCAAAAAAAAAAGCTCTAAATATTTTTCTTTGAGTAGCCTAAAAAATTATGAATTAATCATGACCTATCACATCAATGGACCTTCTATGCAATCCTTAGTATAAGGGTTGGAACCCCTTTACTTAGTGACACACAACAAAATGTCACAGCATTGTGATTTTTACCTATAGTATCTGTAGGAAGGTAGCCTCCAGGGTTGTAAGGTGATAAAACATCACCATGTGGTGCATTTTTGTAATGTTTCATCTTCATAAATTTTGGGTAAGATCTATATAACTATAGAGACTATGTGTTGTAAGGAAATCACATTTTGTCATGTGGATCTACCTTACATATTTATCACCCTAAAGAGATGTGACCAAATCATTTAGAGTCATGTGTCTTCAATCCACAACACAATAACATATAGTGGATTTCCACATGTTCTCAATGAATCTGCCCCCATGAGCTTATGAATATATTCCATGTGTCATATTTATGTTAACTCGCAAGGTAAAGGAAAATACCTATTTATAAATTCCCAACCTAGGCACAAACATGTGAAATTATCCCACATACCATCAAATGCCTAGATAAGGGGACACGATGTCATCCAACTAGTAAAGCCAATAAATAAGTTGACCATGCTAGTTAAATAGTGCCTAATTTAATAGTAACAACTATATTTCATGTCAAACATTTAAAATACATTAATAAAGTATAAAACTATAGGAAACTATTTTATCATTTATTCATAGTTATCACCCTTTGGTAATGATTTGACCAAGGCCACATTAGCCTCCAATGAGACTTAATAATTTGATCACATGTGGTAAAGTGGTGTGGTATATGGATGTACTATGATGGTCATACTTTGATTGCATGAATATTATACATGTTGGACTAATATTAAAATTAGTAGATTGAGTGAAGAGATTAATGATTAATAGGATAGTAATGGTCTAGACCTTGGAGGACTTTTCTAGTGTGGGCCCATAAGCCATAGGTGCTAGAATCATAACCTAGTGATGTAATTTTCAAACTAAGACTAACTTAGTAGACCTTCCACAATAATATCTAAGGATTTATGATGGATTGTAAACACAATTATTGTTATTGAAAGTAGATGTAAATTTTTTATATATGTAATGTTAAGCAGTCCATTCATTAGATTTCTACAAGAGCATATTTAATTGTTTAAAATATAAAAAATTTAGTTGGTTTTGAGAAGTGACATATGAGGGTACTACATTCAATGAACCAATATAAACTTAATCACTAGGTAACTTATTTCCTAGTTCATTTCTTAAAAATATTTTTTCGTGTATACCATTTATTTCATTAAATAAAGGTTTGTTGGCCTAAAAATATGTTTAGAAAGAACCTATTAAAGATAAAATTTTATTAAAAATATAGTTATTTGATGCTAACACTAAATATTACTAATATTACTTAAGAAACAAGGGCCATGTAGTAGATAGTCTCTCCCTTTGTATTGAAAATTATTTAGAGCAAGTTTTCATATTAATTTTATTATTTAAGATAAACACAATAATTAATTTTGCATCGGGATTAATTATGATTAGTTAGAGCCAAAAATATTATTGGTTTCAAAGAAATATATACTTTGTTGATTTGGAAAGCATTAACAATATGTTTGTAAGTTTTTATAGTTTATCAACTTATTAAAAACTAAATTTAAGTCTAACATGCATCTAGTTTAAAACTAAATAAATGGGGAAACATTAATTTGAAACAAGGTAGAAGAAATTATTCATTTATTGGACTAAACATGATAATAATAACTTTTTTTTTAAAGTGAGTGTGGCAATCATTGACACAAAGATAAGCTAATTTCAAAGGTGTTTGACAACCATTGGATGACAGATATGTAGGCCTCCACATGTGATTATTCTTGAATAGATTTGTATTAGTTATATGTAAATTTTATAATGTTCATGAGTTTTTCAAATGTTAATGATCACATAATAATGTGACAATTTTCAATATCTTTATTATTTTTTCACATTGCACATATTTAGTGTTGATATGTATGACTAAGTGAGAAACCAAGATTATATAATGGTTTTCAAAAATTAAACATAGATACAAAATGTAAATGTAGTTTTTTTATGCATTTTGTTCAGCTTAGGAGATAAATGTCATGTTTAATTCTTTTCCCTATTCCTATATCAATAAAAAACTAGTGTAGTTAAGGTTTTAATAGTTTTTATAATATAATTTGAGGTTTTATTTGTTTATGTATAGATAAAGTCTAGACTCATTGGCAAAGGATGTTTTTCAAAACTTTATTCTACATTAAGTAGATGGGCACTATCCAATGAAATGCATGTCAGAGATCAATAATCATGCTAAAAATTAGGATCACATGTCCCTAACTAGATATTCATGTTATTTATCAACCATGATGTCTAGGTAATGTAGTGTAGTAGAATTCAATCATGTTTATAGCTATACAAATCATAAAATTTATTTTGGTGAAATATAATTTATGTAAGTATAAAATTTTAACTATATTTTATGTGTTAAAAACTCATTAATACGACATTCAAATATAGTTTAAGCTATGATTATTTATGGTTACTTTTTCTAGCATTTTACAAGTTATGGAAACTATCATTACATAAAAAAGAACTACGATATAATCAAATATTCCTATAATACCCTGTCACATAAATTATTATAATTAAAAAGGAAATTGATTGATATTTTATTTTTGGCTTGTTTTTGTTTATTAAAATCCAATCTTGATTTTTGGCAGACATTAAATGATAAATTAAATTATTATGGGGAAAAAAGTGATGGATTTGGCATCTATATTAAATTATTATAGTGAAAAAAGTGATACATCTAGATTATAGTAATAGATTATCTCTCACAATAAACCTTCAAAGATAAAGTTTATATTTTATTGATAATAGGTAAACACTTTTATAGAGTTTAGAGCATTGAACCAGATAAACACTTTTGAATAGAGCTATGAATTGAAAGGGAGGACATTTTATAGATATAGGAGCTTTAAGCTAGTATTTAGACATAATAGGGTCCCTAGTCCCCACAAACACCACTTCATATTAGGACCACCCAAATTTAGAGGCATATAATACATCTACCTGGAGAGACAAATAAAAGAAACACTAAATAAAAAATAAAAAGTGAGACAATAAAGCTAATGAACAACAAACAAACATAAAAAAGACAATAAATTTGCTATAGAACATAGGAAACACTCCCTAAAAAAAAATCCACACCTCTCATCTAGAGATAAACATTTGATCCATAAATTAAATATGATGGAAATAATTTGTACAAAGAAATCATCATTCTCCTAGAATGGAAATCCCCAATGTGTTTTAACTTCCATATATGATTAACTTATCAGCTTCAAGACTAAACCTTTATGCTTTAGATATATGAGATATATGTTTATCTGTCTCACCAAATTTGTCCTTGGTAATCCCACATATGGAGCTAGAAGTAGTAGGAATGTGTAAACAAGGAGAAAGAAAACTAAATCCCCCTCAAGGCCATAATTCTCTGTTGGTGCCATCGTCTTATGAGAAGGAGAGGGAGGAGGAGAGAGATCATTATTATGGGTAAATAAATATCCATGGTTATGCCAAATAAATTAGTATCTTGAATGCCCAACTTTTTAAATCCTTTGACGACACAAAGGATCCTTGGAAAGACAAGAAGCAACACATTTTCCAATTTTATTGGATCAAAAACACCTAAAAGGAATGTCTTAATAATTCAATAATTGAAACCATGAGACATGACAAGAATATACCTTGATCAAGGGAACAAGAGGCTTGGAGAAGTCAATGAAATCATAAAACCTCACCATTATACTGCACCTAAAGTTCTTATCCTTCTCCCTTACATGCTCTTTCTCTTATAATTGGTAACATATTTCCTAAACAAAAAAATAATAAAATAAATATATAAGGATGGGAAACCATGTGGGCATGGTATGTGCAATATGTTAATATAATATGAAAAAAATGCATCCAACTCAAAGATAAAAATCAAATAATAGATGTATTTTTAATGTGAATAAATTAGATGTAGAAAAATAAAGATAATTTTGAGCATATACTGGTGAATAAAATATCGAGTTGATTGGTATATTAATAATCACATGATTTAACAAATTATTTCTCATTCACTTATGTTCTAACAAACATGCCCCATTTTCAAAATATTCAAGTAGGGAATCTTTATATAAGTTTGGTTCCCATAGAAATATAAATTAACATAAAATAAATTCATATCCAAACATACCAAAGACTAAATTAGATCATTAATGGATTAATTAATAAATAAGTTCTTAAAATTGAGGCATCAATTAATTAAAAAGTTAATTTGTGTTTTAGTTCAATTTATTTGACTAGCTGAGCTAACCATTCAATTGCCAATTTTATCGATTTATATAAGTCAAAATCAATGAATAGGCATTACTTGCTCATCAAAAAATTAAGGACCATCGAAATTCATTAGACTTAAAAAATAATTTTATCATGTTAACAAAATGATATCCTTCCATGTGTACACATCTCGGTGCATTATTGGTCCTCGATATAAAACTCAGTTATGAAATGCCATTACCATCCAACTACATGATATTTAGCCATGTGTATTCAATTGTCACATTACAGCTCTCATCCCTATTGACATAGTGGATTTTACCCTCTAAAGGGAGGCTCAACTCTCTTCATCCACGTAACACAATAGAGACATCCCTCTTACTATGGGTGGAAAATGTGAGGGATGAATCTCTAGATTAGGGGCTAGCTCCCCTTGATGCACCTTGAGACCATGGATTTCCTACTAATAACTACTTGGTGGGATGAAAAGGGAGAGACAAATACTGAAATTAGAACCTAAACTATGTGGTGATGCACCAAATGGATGGTCTACTCATCTTTGACATACACTTTAAATCAAGACAAGCTAGCCTACACTTCACTCAAAATGAGAACTTTTTTACAAAAATGTTTTAGTAGGGGGTCCTATGGAGAGATAAGAGAGGAAAAAACTAGCACAATAGGTGTTCTGAGACACACTACTGCATAGCCTATTCACTTGCCTATACTTCTTCAGACACTTCATGTGACCTGCAAGAGAAGAAAATCACTATGCACTAGATATGATGGAATAAACTTATGAAAACATGAAAAGAAAATGACTTAACAAAAGATAAAACCATAGACATATGTAAAAGTGCAAGCTCAAATGGAGATAAAAATGCTTTTTTTGATTCAAGGTAAATTCCTTTAGGGCTTTGCCATACAAGCTGAGAGATATCCTCTCAAAATAAGAAGTTACAATCATATAGAGAAAGATGTTGATAGAATAAGGAAAGGAGAACCATGCTGGAGTTAAACACTTCTAAGATAAGAGACCATGTTGTTATTGTATTCTTCAAACTACATATGGGAGAGCCATGTTGTATATGTCCAAACCACCACCCCTACTATCCTAGGCATGCAAAAACATGGGATACTCCTTTTAGAAACTGATAAAGCCATCCCCAAGTTGTTGTGGCTAGGCCATGCCCTCTTTAATGCTAGGTGTAACTAGTTGTGCATTAATAGTGAAGCATGAAAACATGGGCTCCTCTCCTCTATATTTTGATAACTAATCTATTTATTTATTTTTGGTAGATATTTTCCACCCAGATATACTAACTCATTTTGTTGATTTGTTCATGCCACTTGTCTTGTTTTGATTGTTCCTTAATTCTACCCTTTGTCTTTGTTAGTAGCTAGAATAGTTCTGAGTTTTGTCTTTTTTACTTTATCTTTGCCTGAGCTAAGTTTCCTTTGGGCTTGTCTTTTATTTTCTCCCAAGTTCCTTTTCTTTCTTGCTCATTCATTTGTTCATTTGGATTTCAATATTTTGTTTCCAAATTCATTCAGACAAAATGTCTGAAGGAATTCCTTTGGACATTTTATTTGAAAGAATTCACCATTGATCTCTCTTTTATTTCAGGGCTTTTTTCCTAAACTTTCCTTCGAACAAAATCTCTGAAGGAATTATTTCACACATTTTATCTGAAGAAATTCTTTCTTTTGGTGTTGGCCTTTCCCGAAGGGCAAGTTCCCTTTGGGCTTTTATCTTCATCCCTTACTTTCTTAAAGTTCCCTCCGTAAAGGCTTCTCCCATCCAAAATACCCTTTAGGCTTATTAAAATGGTCCTTGTATTTCTCAAAGTACCCTCCATAAGGGCCATTTAAGCTATGAAGTACCTTTCAAAAAAATGGAAATGGTCCACTTTCTCAACCAAGTGCCCTTCACAAAGACACTTACCCTTCGAAAATTTTGTAATTTCCCTACATGCAGTCAAAGTGCCCTTCAAGGAAATTCCTTACCTTTACAAGATGCTTAGACTAAGTTGGGTCCTTAGAAAGAACTTACTCATAAAGTTCCTTAAGTAAGGCCTCTTGACAAACCCAAAATACACTTGGTTTTTTTCATGGAACAAGTCTAATAGGGAACCTTGATGAATGATTTTAGCCAAAACATGGATTGAAGACTTATGCACAAAAGAGGGGGTGCCCATTTTTTACTCTAAATGACCAAAAAATGGTCAAAAAATTGGCAACTCATAGGGAAAGCATGCCTTCTATGCCTGGGAAGACTGGTAGCCTCAAAATCCATTGGGCATGGAGTTAGAATGCATCTTGAGCATGTTAAAATAGCCTTGTAAATACCCTAGATCTAGTAAAGTTTTACCTCAAACAACTAGGAAAAACAACATGCAACAAAGGTAAAAACAACAAACCTGTGTAACAGCACTTAGGTAAAATGAGGAAGAACAAGGAAAACTATGTACATGATAAAATAAACTTAGTAACAATGCTTAAGGTATATCCCATTGACTAGGATATGTATCTCTTCACCATCCAACTTGGAGAGTTGGAAAGCATTTTGTTACTTGCATTGGGTGATGACATATGGGCCACTCCACAAAGCATCAAACTTCATGTGCCTTCCAAGCTTGGATCGGTCCACATCCCACTTCAAAACATTGTCACCTTATAAGAAAATTCTTAGCATAGAACTTTTATCAAAATGCTTCTTTATTTGTTGTTGGCGACTGGTCATGGCATCCATGGCATGGTCTCTCACTTTTTGAAGCTCCATTAGCTCACAATACCTAACTTCTAGGTTGTCACTCTCCATCAATTGCAACTAATGGGAAAGATACAAGGCCAGTAACTCAAGTGAGATATGAAGTCTATCTTCCCTTCCATACACAAGTGTATATAGTGAATTCCTGATTGCCCTCTTTGGAGTGATCCTATCTGCCCAAAGAGCTATCTTTAACTTGGCATGTCAAGTCCTTTGATTTTCCTCCATTGTCCTCTTTATGATCCTAATCAGATTCTTATTTGTAGACTCAACCATCCCATTTCTTTATGGATAATAGTTGGAAGAAGTGTTGAGATAGATGTCATACTTCAATTCCCACTCACTTGTCTTTATCCCCAAGAAAGCTAATGTATTATCAGAAATGATTGTGGTTGGGACCCCAAATCTTGTCAATATTCCTTCATATAAGTCTAAGACTACACTCTCATTGGCCTCTTTCAAAGCTATAACCTCTACCCACCTTGTGAAATAATTCATGGTAGTCAAAACCCACTTGTGTCGATCACTAGAAGGAGGATTGATCAGCCCTATGAAGTCCAACCCCCATTACATGAATGGCTATTCCACCTGAATAGGATGAAGAGGCATGGAAATTAGTCATTATTTCCCATAAAATAAGGTGTATTTTTAACTTTTCCTCACCCAAGCATGAGTTTATTTTAAAAAAATTGGCCAAAAGTAACTAGCCCTCATAATCCTTACAGTTATGGCCTTAAGAGCAAAGTGGCCACCAGCTGGTCCATCATGGAACTTAGATAGTACCTTGTCAACTTGGTCTAAATCAATGCATCTCAAGAGCACCCCTAAAAAGTATTTTATAAATATCACTCCATAAAATAGGACATAAGGAAGTTGTTGGATTATAAAATACATCCTCTTAGTCCTATTAAGACCTTGTGGACACTCACCAGTTCGAAGGAAATGAACCA
Source organism: Torreya grandis (assembly GCA_037957365.1). NCBI lineage: Eukaryota > Viridiplantae > Streptophyta > Pinopsida > Cupressales > Taxaceae > Torreya > Torreya grandis. The sequence continues at coordinate 5,442,643 of JARHVA010000155.1, read as the reverse complement.
TGTCTTGTTCCCAACTCTTCATGACTATAGGCATAGCTATTATAGGTTCATCATGGAGTACCAAAATGTCCTCCTTTGGCTCTTTTAAGTCTTTATCAAGGTGTTCACATATCCCTCTTACTCTTACCATCTTGGTGGGCTTGATTTCTATGTCATACTCCATTACATTAGTGATCTAACCTGCCCTTTTCTCATTCAAGTCTCAGTTCAACAAGAAGTCTTTTACACTAGGATGTGGCACCATGATGTGAACTTTACTGCTAGACAACATATGTCAAAAATTCTTTAGACTTCATATGATTGAAAGCACCTGCTTCTTAACATATGTGTATCTAACCTCATAGCCTTCTAAACCTTGGCTAAAAAAAGCAAGAGGCTATTCTAAATTCTCACCAGTTGCTTGAGTGAGTAAAGCAGATATTACCTCTTCATTCCCAAATGTGTATAGATTAAAGTTATTGGAGAAGTTTGGACTATCCAAGGTAGGAGCTTGGGTGATAACTTACTTGATGCCTTCAAATCTTTCTCTTCTTCTTAGTGTTCACGTGAATGTCTCATCCTTCCTTAGCATGGAAGTTAGTGGCTTGACAATATCAGTAAAGTTAGGAGTGAATCTCCTAATGAAATTTATCTTACCAAATAAACTTTGAAGGCCCTTCTTTTACATAGGTAAGGACAATTCTAAGATGGTTTTCACCCTCTTTAGATCAATAGGCATGTCTTCCTTTGAAATGACATGGCCCAAGAGCTTGCCTTCATAGATGGCAAACATGCATTTCTTTACATTGAAAGAGATGCCAAACTCTCTACACCTTTCAAAGATTTATGTTAGGTGCTTCAAGTGTTCACTTACCTCCTTGGAGAAGATTATCACATCATCAAGATAAACCAGCATGATGTCATTGATCAAACCTTAGAAAGCCATGTCCATAGCATGTTGGAAGGTATCTCCAACATTTGACAATCCAAATGGCATCTTATTGTAGGCATATGTTCCCCACTTGGTGGTGAAGGTTGTCTTGTATTTGTCACATTCTTGCACCAGGATTTAATTATACCTAGAGAAGCCATCTAGGAAAGAGAACCTTTCACTACCTATCACCATCTAAATAATTTGCTCTATACTTAGAAGGGGATAGTGATATCTCAATGAGATCTATTTAGGTCTTTAAAATCCACACACAATTTGAATTCTCCATTCTTCTTCCTAACAGGGACCAAATTTACCAGCCAAGAAGAGTGTTTAATAGGGAAAATGATCTTGGACTCGATCAGTTTGGTGAGATCCTTCCTCATGAGAGGCTCAATCTTTAGATTGATTGGCCTTTTCTTTTTCTTGATGGGTTTGGCACCTTCCTCTAGCTCAATGGTGTGTTGGGCCAAGCTAGGATCAAATCCCTTCAAATCACCATACTCCCAAGTGAAGACATCAACAAACTCTTGACATAACATAATGAAAGCATGATTTTCCTCATTGGTACACACCTTCCCATGTGCAAGTAACTTATCCTTGTAGATCTCTACCATTTCATAATTTTCCTTCATGGTTGACATGTTTTCTTTATCTCTCTTGAGCTGGTCATCTTCATTGAAAATGCTCTCAAGAGTTACCAAACCTTTGGGAAGTATGTTGGTCTTTAGTTAAACAATCTGCCCATCATACTACTACCATATCTTGGAATAATTTTTAGAATTAAACTTAGCTTCTTCCTACAAGAAAAGTTCTATTTTTTGGTCACTTTCAAACACCTTACAATTGGTGAGATTGTCTAGTATGGAGGGCCTCACAATCACCTTTAAATGATGTTGATTCTTGATTTGTGTCATCCCCTTTGGGATGTCAAACTAAGAACCAACTAATCCTAGTCTATCAGCATGCTTGTTCTCCTCTCTTAGAATGGAAGTGATGTTGAAAGTAATGAATTTATCTACAAGGTCCCACACTCTGAGCTTGTAATACTTGGGTAAGGAGTTCTTGGTCAAGTTTTGACCTCTCACTTGGTTCAAAATCAACTCACTATCTCCAAACACTTGAAATTATTTGATTCCTCTCTTCCTTGCCCATTCTAATCCATGAGAAAGGGCCTCATACTCTGATATGTTATAGGTGTAGGAGAACTAAAACCTAAAAGTTGAGAAGTATTTATCCTTTGAAGGTGAAACCAGCATTGCCCCAGCACTAACTCCCAACTTGCTTCTAGATCCATCAAAGAATAGTTGCCACAAACTACAATCATTTTGGTCTATCTTCATCAATTTTGACATGAAACCATCTTTCTCATGCATGTATTAGACACTAAGACCAACTTCTTCAATGAAATTTTAAGGATCGTGCTCAAAGTTGTCATTTCCCCATTCATCTAGGAGCATGTCAACAACTCCTACAAGGGAAGATGATGGAGATTGATCCACATGGAGCTCTTCTTCATTAATGATTGCATAGTTCACATTTGCCACTTTGGGTGAGTATGGCTCTAAGAGATCCTTGTGGATGGGCTCTGACTCAATCTTCACTTTAGTTCCATACTTTATCCTGAAAACCATATAAGACCATTTGGTTGCCAAGTATCCACCTATCTTGGATGTGAAATCCCTTGACAAGCAAAGAGGAAAGGAAGGAGGAACATCTACCACTACCACATCATGGGGAATTGAGACGGTTAGATAGGTATGGAGAGTTATATTTAAGCCTCTTTCCACTCCCAAGGTCTTAGTTGGTGATCCATCCAACTGTAGAACTCCTTTGGTCATTTTCTCATACTTGAGGCCTAGATTATCAGCTATGCATTTCGGCATAGCTGAGGTGTTTGCTACATTATTAATGATGCAATTATGGACCAAAAAATCACAAATAATTAGGGACAAATAGATGGGGGAGATCTTGTCATCTTTATTTTCTTGACCAACCATGGGAGGATCCCCATTTACTACCAATGCATTATCATTTATTACTAGGATATCTTGTTCACCCAGCCCATATAATTCCTTTTAGAGTATATAATTTTTGTCCTAGTAATGCTAAAGAATCCCATAATGAGATGTTCATGTGTAGCTTCTTCATTTGGTCCCCTATATTGATTTAAGGATTTCCCCCTTTAGAGTTCTTGTTGGGAACATTTGTAACCTATGGTGCAACCTGAGGAACTAAAGCTGCAACCATTGGCCTAAAATTAGGAAATTTTTTATTTGCTTATGTTCTTGGGGCTGCTTCAAGTACACTTCCTACTTGATTGGGTGACGGAGATGTAGTAAGTGCTTGAGTGGTTGCTTGAGCTTCATCAATGGCTCTCCCTTCAGACTTGGTGTTGGATGTAACACCAACATTTTGATTACTTATGCTCCCCACATAGTTGACTACATAGAACTCTCCTTCCAAGTCATTCATGAGAGTGGAATTAGATTGAGCTTGCCTACTATCTATCCTAAGTTGTGTTGACATCTCAAAATTTGAGAATTGGGCTACCTAATCACCTTGTGCATTCATGCTTTGATTTGGTACCTCACTAACATAAGCAACATGTTCTTGGCCATGCTTCAAGGGTGGATAGTTGGGCTACTCCTACACCAAATTATTTTGAGTAGGGACAAGATCCTTGGAATATGAAAGGGAATTTAGATTATAGCTTTTCTAAGGCTTGACATGTGTAATTTGACCATACCCTTGATTATATTCTAGAAGGGGGGCCTATTTGCTTGCCCAAAATGTTTGTAGCCTTGATTTAGCCTATAACTCTGATATTGTTATCTTTTGAGGGCAATGAAATCATTAGTAATACTCTACATCAAGCTCTTAACTTCATGGATGTCATTTTCAGGGGTACCATTCAGCTTCTCTTAATTAGGTAGAGGAACTAGAGTCGGCAAAGTAGGTTGGACTAAGGGCTGTAAATTAGGAAAGAGTGGCATAGGAGGTCTAAGAGCTATCTTTCCTAATTGAACAAGGAAATTTTTAGTAGCTATGGCTATCTCATAAGTATAAGGTAGAGTGTTTCCACCCATGGACTATATCATGACAGCAATGTCACTATTCAAGGCCTTCAAGTTGTAAAGGAAAGCATAACTTAGGGTTGGCCTCACAAGAATTGGGATCCTGTCTCAAGTCTTTTGGAACCTAGTGTTAAAATCTTGCATAAACTCATGTGGGATCTCTTCATGGTGGTTAACTACTTAGCTAGAGATAAATGGTCACTTTTTTCCCCAAACCTATTGGTCAAGAGGGTCCTTAACTCATCCCATGAGAGAATTGAGTTCACAGGCAAGGTCCCATACCAGTCTAGAACTTTCCCTTTAAAGGACAAGGCTAGAAATCTAATGGCTACATTTTATTTAGTGATATTATGGATGTTGTAGAGGTTTTCTATGATTCTAATATGCTCGACAGTAGTGATTGGGCCCTCTCCACTAAAGGGAGGAACACTTTTGAGAGTTGTCCCTAGAATTGGGTCATACTACTAAAGGTTCAAGGGACTTTGACCATTGAAGGCCATAAAATGGAAAGCCCTAAGGGATACCATGGCTGTGAAAAGATTCAACAAGGGTCTTGATATTATGGATGTTGCAGAGGTTTTCTATGATTCTAATATGCTTGACATTAGTGATTGGGCCCTCTCCACTAAAGGGAGGAACACTTTTGAGATTTGTCCCTAGAATTGGGTCATACTACTGAAGGTTCAAGGGACTTTGACCATTGAAGGCCATAAAATGGAAAGCCCTAAGGGCTACCATGGCTGTGAAAAGATGCAACAAGGGTCTCCTCAAGTAGGTATATTTTATGGATAGCTTGGGAAAATGGCTTTCTATGTAAGGGTGGGTATTTACAAATCTCAGCCTTTTTGTTAAGTTCAAAGGTAACTCAACAAATTCAAAAGGAACACCCCTAGAAGAAGGTCTTATAGTGATCTTTGGCATGGGATGCTAGGATAGTCATTAACCAGAGAGTTGGTTCCTAAATGGAGTCACCAAGTGTTGAATATAGCTCCTTCTTTTGGATTTTTTAACAATATCAAGACCAACACCAATCCTAAAACTTGCAAGACATAGAAAAAGTCCCACCACCCATGCCAAAAACTATTGACATAGTATATTTCACCCTCTAAAGGGAGGTTCAACTCTCTTCATCTATGTGACACAATGGATACATCCCTCTTGCTATGGGTGGAAAATGTGAGGGATGAATCTCTAGATTATGGGCTAGCTCCCCTTGATGTACCTTGAGGCCATGGATTTCCTACTACTAACTACTTGGGGGGATAAAAAGGGAGAGAAAAATACTAAAATTAGAACCTAAACTATGTGGTGATGCACCATATGGATGGTCTACTTGGCTTTGACATAAACTTTAAATCAAGACAAGCTAGCCTAAACTTCACTCAAAATGAGACCTTTCTTAAAAAAATGTTTCAAAAGGGGGTCCTATGGAGAGATAAGAGAAGAAAAAACTAGCACTTATGCATTTGCTTGCTTTGATAATTCCTCAAGTTCTACTCAACTGTCTTCAACTACCTCATGACACATGGAACTTTTTGATTGATCTTGGGTGTTCATTGACACCTATTGATAACTTGTACTAAACATGTGGCTCAGATGGGGACATGCATCATCTTGATGGGATCTTAAAGGAGTCCTTTGGATTGTCAGCTAAGAATAGTGTGAGCATGACATGTGTCCTTTAGAGGGACACTTGTCAATTTTAAAAGGCTCTTACATTATGTTTTGGGCACACAACATCATCTCATGGACTACTAGATCGTATTGGGACACGTAACAAATCAAATTTGAATGAAATTACTTGTGAGATGAGGGATTTATACATGTAGCCTATGGATTTAAATTCTAATGGCTAGTTCATCTCAAGCTCTCAAGAGGGCACAAAAGGTGTTCTAAGACACACTATTGCATAGCTTATTTACTTGCCTATACTTCTTCAGACACTTCCTTTCACCTGTAAGAGAGTAAAATCACTATGCACTAGATATGATGGAGTAAACTTATGAAAACATGAAAATAAAATTACATAACACAAGATAAAATCATAAACATATGCAATAGTGCAAGCTAAAATGGAGGTAAAAATGCTTTTTCTCATTCAAGGTAAATTCCTCTAGGGATTCACCATACAAGATAAGAGATATCCTCTCAAAATGAGAATTTACAATTATATAGAGCAAGATGCTAACAAAATAAGGAAAGGAGACCCATGCTAGAGTCAAACACTTCTGAGACAAGAGACTATGTTGCTACTATATTTTTCAAACTACATATGGGAGAGCCATACTATAGATGTCCAAGCCACCACCCCTACTATCTTAGGCCTACAAAATCATGAGATACTCTTTATAATAACTGACAAAGCCATCCCCAAGTTATTGTGGCTAGACCATGCTCTCTTTAATGATGGGTGTAACTGGTTATGCATTAATGGTGAAGCATGAAAACACGGGTTGCTCTCCTCTATAGTTCAAAAATCATTCTATTTATTGATTTTTGGTAGATATTTTCCACCCAAATATATTAACTCCTTTGGCTAAGTTATTCATGTCACTTGTCTTATTCTGATTGGTCCTTAATTCTACCCTTTGTCTTTGTCAGTAGCTGGAATAGTTCTAAGTTTTGTCTTTTCTGCTTTGTCTTTGCCCAAGCTAATTTTCCTTCAGGCTTGGCTTTTCATTTCTCCTAGGTTCCTTTTCTTTCTTGCTCATTCATTTTTTCTTTGAGCTTTCAAGCTTTTATTTCTGAATTCCTTCAAATAAAATGTTTGAAGGAAGTCCTTTCGACATTTTGTTAGAAGGAATTCATCGTTGATCTCTCTTTTGTTTTAGCCCTTTTTTCCCAAACTTTCCTTTGAAAAAAATGTTTGAAGGAATTCTTTCAAACATTTTGTCTAAAGGAATGCTTTCTTTTGGCACTGGCTTTTCCCAAAGGGCAAGTGCCCTTTGGGCTTTTGTCTTTGTCCCTTTCTGTATTAAAGTGCCCTCCGCAGAGGCTTCTCCCATCCAAAAATACCCTTCAGGCTTATGAAAATGGTCCTTGTCTTTCTTAAAGTGCCCTCTTCAAGGGCCATTTGAGCTTGGAATTACCCTTAAAAAAATGGAAATGGTCTACTTTCTCAACCAAGCACCCTCTACAAAGACACTTACGCTTTGGAACTTTTGCAATTTCCCTACATGAAGTCAAAGTGCCCTCCAAGGAAATTTATTGCCTTTGCGAGATGTGTAGACTAAATCAGGTCCTTGGAAAGAACTTACTCATAAATTTCCTTAAGTAAGGCCTCTTGACAAACCTGAAATACACTTGGTTAAACAAAATGAGGTAAACAATTGGTTTTTTTCATGGAATAAGTCTGACAAGGAACCTTGATGAATTATTTTAGCCAAAAAATAGATTGAATACTTATACACAAAAGAGGGGGTGCCCATTTTTTACTCTAAATGACCAAAAAATGGTCAATAATCCTAAAATATTGAATTAAAAAAAATTGATGACCGCATAAGAAATCAAGATTTCTCCATGTTTCTTAGCTCATTTAATCATAAGCTTTATGGTAGAAAGCTAAGTTACAAATATAGGTGATTAAGTGATTGAATGAGATAAATCAATGTGTCATCATCTCATTATGTAGAGTTAAATTGATCAATGAAAAATATCAAAGATAAATACAAAGTGATGCAACGACGGGATACCACATGTTATCTACCAATTTATCCATATATCTCCATGACAATCATATACAATGTTTCATGCCACATGTCACCACCTCATTACCATGTATACTAATAGTACCTGATGACATAATGACATGTATAAATGAAGAAATAAAATTAAAATATGTCATGCATCTTATAATGACATAGTCAGCTACAAAAGGCCACGATTCAACTACATAACAATAGTTATAAAGTCATATTGACACATTAAAATTTAGAAGGATGACAAAGTAAGCAAAGACAATGAAAAATAACCATGTGTTAATTAAACCTATAAAATCTTACATCATAAAATCAAAGTCAAAATTATAATGGATAGGTGGCTTAGGCTGTTACTATGAAAATAATTTTCATGCATGGAAGATTCAAGAAATTAATTCACAAGATAATCAAATGTATTATATTTTATATCCCAAAATCAAATTGAATTAAATTTTCCAATTATCAACTTTTGAACCACTATCTAAATCTCCATATTGATTGAAATCAGTAAATTTTAAAATTAATTGTAGAGCTTAGTTTAGTCAATAATGAATGTTGGGAATCAACAACCAACTCCTTCAATTTTCTACTTTGTAACCAGATAAGAGTTCAAGGACATGGAATTTAACTAGGCTACTTTGAATAATGAATTCAATAACTACTTACCCATTTACATAGAATTTGAGGCTCTTCAAACATGCAAGGATGAGGACAATCTAACTTTTGATAAGATGGAATACTTATATGACTTGTTATCAATCAAAGTTTTCAAACTTAACAAATCAATAACCAAACCTAAGGTGTTTCCATGTATAGACATAGTTTATAATTTATTTATAATAGGCACATGTATAAAATATATTTTTCATAATAATAATATTATACATATAGTAGCATATATGGTTAACATAACATTTGATAGGCTATATAGACTACCAAAACTAGGCATACCTTATAACTAGAAAATAATCAGTAAGTGGTTCAAAGATAATAGTGTTATGGGTACCCTAATAAGATAGGATTTTAATCCTAAAAAAAATTATAAAGAAGAAATTCCCAATTGCCTAATTTAGACCCAGTGTTAGGATCACCATGGATCATTTAAATCTATAATTTTAGAAGGAAATGGCATTCCCCAATTGGGAGAAATCATAATTTTCAATTTAAAAACCTAGAGGGTCATCCATGACCAAGTAGATAGTAACTTTTCCATTCTTTCATATTTATTATATGTCATCTATGGGATTGTCATCCCTATTGGGACACCTCCCTAGAAACCAAAAGGATTATAAAGGATATGTGATGACTTTGATCATCTTCATATCTACAAATACAAGGACCATATGTAGAGGATATCAGACACTTTTTATCCCAAGGTTTATAAGGAAATAAATAGAAAACCAATGCCAAGACTGTCTATAGATATCAAGAGATCACTCAAGTCATTGGGTGACTATTGGTTATATCCAAATATTATAATAATCAGAGTTGAAGGTACAATGGTGGCCCTTTTCTATCTATCTATGCATGTGCTTGAAAAAATCCCAAGTAAGAGATAGATTATAAGTTATCCAATAGTGTGGATGAGAATTTAATAAAGGCTAGATTGGTCAATTATCATAATACACCCATCAACATTGAGAGGAAATAGTTGAAAAATTGGGAATAGTTGGTGAAGACCTCAAAACATAGAGGCAATTTCAAATTTAGACTAACCGAATTTAGATTTTGGTACCCCATGAGGGTAATAATGAAATAGATAAATATGTTCAAATATAATTGAAGAAAAGATATGGACATTGTGAGTTTGATCATGATTTTAGTATTTTGAATCCTGAGGATGATTCTTAAGTCTACATAAGGATGAAGAATAGTAATATGGCCATGATGCTTGCTCAAATGATACAATAAGACCCATCCTTTACAAGGGAGAATGCAATCAAGATAGATCAAGAGACAAAATCACCTGAATAAGATGAAAAACCTTAGGTAGATAAGGAATCAGATGAAGAAACTAATGAACAATTTAAAAAAAGGGTCCTCATGAATTTCCAGATCTAAAATATGTAGGGAAACATGCTCTATATAGATGTATTCCATTAGTTATAAAATTCACCTTTGTTTTTATGATGATGATTATCACAACTTCACCATTATAGGGTCTAGTGGTTAGTCATTCACTTTCTCCTACTCCAGTTCATATTAAAACTATCTCAGACTCTCATATCCTTCCCTCACTCATTCACTCTTACATCCAATTGAATTCCATTCTCTTTTTTATCAAACATGTTTATGGATTGAGCTACTTCCACTCTATTTTTTCTGTTATCAAAATTCTAATCAAAAAGTTCCATTAGGAGCTATGATTTAATAGTGTTGTTGTACGTTGGCAATGGCCATGATTCCTTCCACCATGTTCCCTCTTTACTATTAGATATGTGACAAAAAATTTAAATTCTATATCCTTTTACAACATGATTTATATCCCACTCCTTGATAGGAGGTGTGGGGGGCAATGGCCCTCGCCCCCACTATTAACACAAGGTGTCCAGTGAGATGGCCCCAAAGAAAACATTCAATGAGTAAAACCCATGTTTCTAGGAAGACGAATTACATGAGATTATATTTTTATAAGAAAAGTCCTAATGGTGTTTCCAACTTTATTTTTAGGAGGAGGAATCCTAATGGTGATTTTCCAATTAGGCATATTTATCTTTATGGATTTTGCATTTAATCTACATAATGAATTTGCATGTATTATGTTCATCTTAGAATTAATAAATCTTGATATCTTTCATCGTGGATGTTTCCTTATATTTGATAAGGTTTTACCATGTAAATATAGTGTTTTGTCTCATGTATAATTATCTTTGTTATTGCAATATGTTATTTTACCATTACTATAAAGTGCATGGTTTCCTAAAAATGGTATTAGAGAGAGATCACTCTTATTTTGCAATGATTGTGTTATATATTTATTTTTGTTTTCTATATCATCAAATAGTAAAATTTATGAATTCAAAGTTTGAGGTGAAGTTTATTAGTGTAGGTTTTTATTTTTCTCTATTTATTAATTAGGGAAATTGTATTTCTTGTGTATACATGGAGTTTTCCTACATTTGTGGGATATGCTAGCTTATGTGGAGGTGTGTGTCATAGATGTGTCATAGGTGTCATAAGAATGTCATAAGTAACTCGCTTGATGGGAGTTACTTCTCTATTCTTAGCACCTTGTCACCACCTTTCATGGAGGAGTTATAGTCTATTCTTGGGGTGCCTTGTCCACATTTTATGGAGGAGTTATTTACGTACTCTCCTATTTGTAGTCCTCACTTTGGCCATCTCAAGTTAATCAAATTTTGGTTTTCTCCATTTTGTCTTGTGCAAGTTATCTTATTGTGTTATTTTCAAATTGCTTTAGCATCTATGTGGTGTGCACTTGCTTCATCTTATGTGATCACATCTCTATTGCACTCACATTATCCAAATTTTGGTAACAAATCTGATATGGTATCAGAGCAAGAATGGTAATCGTGTGTATGGTTATGCTTTTAGTTCATTTTGAAATCAAGAGGAGTGGAGTTTTCTTTATTTTTTTTATTTTCTAGATCTGATCTAAAATAAAATATATATATCATTTCTGGTATCATTTCTTGCATCTTGGAATCCTTAGCCTTTGGGTGTCTTGGCTGTCTTCACTTCATGAGCTGGTTCATCTGTTTCTCTTCTTGGATGCCATTGTTGTGTGGAGCAGCAGAGGGAGCAGTAGCAACTCCAAACAACAGTCCTTCTACAACCAGGCTTCAACGCCTAGCTTTTGGTCTTCAGTTATGTTTGCCATGCCTTTAGTAGTGCCTAGCTTTTGGTCTTCTCTTCTACCATGCCATCCTTTGTACAGCATCCAAAATAGGCTATTTTTTCTTGAAAATGGCTCAGATTTCCTAATTAAAAGTTGCACGTCACTCCTTCCAACAAGGCGCCTTCAACTTCTACAATGCCTTTAGCCTCTGTCCTTCCAACACGCCAGTCTCCAACAAGGCCCCTTCAGTTCTACCGCCAAGCAGGCCATACGACACATCCAACAGGTCTGCACATTCATATTTTTTTTCTTTTCTACTGTTAAATTCTGGACTGTGCCCTTTTGGGTGCCCCTTCCTTACTTGGCATCCAATGTGGACCCTTATATGCTTGGCCAGCTATTCATTTATGTCTATGTTTCATTTTTTTAGTTAAAATTGACTTGATAAAACAAAAATTAGTCAATTTGATTGAATATTTAGTTTTATAGATGGTTTTTTAATTTGGGGGTTTTCATTTTAAACTTGTATCTTCGCCTGTCGAAGACAAAGGGTGAGGCCCAGGTTGGTGGGAGGCCAATTCCCCCTCACAAAAACCTCCTTTAGATTCCTCATTCTGTGCTGAGTCCAATGAGTGGTTGGAAGGCCACTTGCTCTCTTAAAATAGGCATTTTTTTAATGTTTTAGTGCTTTTTTTAGTTTATGAGAAAATTGAACCTTTAATATCTTGCAAACGATAGCTTGGATTTGGGTGACATTTTTCGTAAAAGTGTTTTTAATTTAATTTTCCATAGCGTAGGCTTGTTATTTGTAAAAAATGCACTAGTTTATAAAGTACCAAAAATGTGGGTCTCTTGAGACGCATTTTTGGCTGAGTTCGACGTCTTGTTTGATTTAGTCTTGCACTGATTGCTCTAAGCCACATTCTCAACTGAGTCTGACGTCTTTTGAGTGTGAACTTGAATATTTAGGGGAGGCTCAATATTTTGGGAGGAGGGGTGTGATTGCTTTTCACAACTTGCACATATTTGCTTTCATTCTCCTTTCTACATAAATTCACTACTTGCAATCAACACAACTTCACCAAAATTCAGCTAAAAATGGATTCTTTTCAACTTAAACCCATAACACCCTTCAAATATCATGAATGGAAGGTTAAAATGTCAATCATTCTTAGAAGTAAAGGGTTGTATAGGATCACCATGGGTACTAAAGTAGAACCCAACACTGATGCTAAAAAGGTCAAGTGGTACAACCGTAGTCATGAAGCCTATGGATTACTGAGCTTGTCTGTGTCTCCAAAACTTTTCTTCCATCTAGAATCCTCTCAGACTCCCAATGACATATGGGACACCTTAGAAAATTTATTTGGGAAGCTTGATGAGATGAGAGGTCATGAGCTTGAAAATGAACTCATAAGTCTACGTCCTATCAACTTTGACACCCTACAAGACTTCTTCACTAAGTTTAAGGCCCTTAGATTGCAATTGAAAGAATGTGGGATAGAGAAGAAAGATGATCAACTCATCCTTTCTATTCTTGCAAAGTTAGGTCCAAGTTATTCAGTCTTTGTCTCCACTTTCCATGCCACAAAAAGTGCCCTTAGCACTACATAGAAAATGCCTTCTTTGGATTCATTCATTGCTAACTTGACTAGGGAGCAAGATAAGCTAATTCAAATGGGCAAGTGAAGTCTACTCAACCCCAAGCTTTGACAGCTAGAAATGGTAAGGACAAGACTTCAACAAAGGAGAAGAAGAAAAAGAACAAGGACCAAGAGAAAAAGAAAGAAAACAACAATCCTGCCAAAAACAACACTGAGTCTTCATCCTCCAATGCTAAACCGAAGAAGGAGAAGGTTAAGTGTGCCTATTGTAAAAAGATAGGGCATGATGAACACAAATGCATGAAGAAACAAATAGATCACCTAACTCATCTTCTAGAGAAGAACAACATAGGTGTTCTTGAGTCCATCAAGTAGAATTCATCTACCCAAGATTCTACCAAGGCAAAAGGCAAGGGTAAGGAGAAATAAAAGGGCAAGGCCCTTATAGCTACAACAGCTTCTACATCTTCATGGGTCATCGACTCGGGTGCTTCTCACCACATGGGCTCTTCACTAGTTGAGTTTTCATCTTTAGAGCCTTGTTGCATGAATTTAATTAGTTTGGGTGATGACACATCAATTTCTATTATAGGGAGAGGGTCAGTTGAAATGGAAGGAGGAACATTCAACAATGTTCTAAGTGTTCCTTCTCTTTCAACCAATCTCCTATCAATGTACCAAATCACTCACATTGGTTAGGGTATGAGAGTTGAGTTTTCACCAAATTCAGTGGCTATCAGGGAGTTGCATAGTGATACTACAGTGGTAGTGGGTAGGGTAGATCACCAAGCCAGGTTATACACCTTCTCACATTTTGCATCAGATTCTTCTCCAACAGCATTGTTGACTCATTCATATGGAGTTAGCAAATTGTGGCATGAGTGGTTTGGCCACCTTAACTAATGTTATCTTGAGCAACTTTGCAAAAATGACATGGTCATTAGCTTGCCTTGTGTCCAATTCTCAAAAGGACTTTGTGAGGGGTACTCCCTTGGGAAGCATCTTGAAGCAAAATTTGACAAAGGCAAAGCTTGGAGGGCTTCACAATCTTTGGAGTTAGTCCACAATGATGTATCTGGACCCTTTTCCAAACCATCTTTCACAAGGGCCAAGTACATCCTCACTTTCATTGATGATTTCTCTAGGTACACTTGGATATATTTTCTCAAACAAAAGTCTGAAGTGTTTGAAAATTTTCTAGACTTCAAGGCTCTTGTTGAGAAATAGAGTGAGAAATCCATCAAGGTTCTTTAAACTGATAATGGAGGGAAGTATGTCAACATCAGGTTTGAGTAGTTTTACACTATAGAGGGGATTGATTTGTAGTGCACAGTCACTTACAGTCCTTCACAGAATGGGGTTACAGAATGCAAGAATAGGTTCTTGAAAGAGATGGGTAGCTATATGATTCACTCTAAATCCTTAGCACTATAGTACTAGGCCGAAGCCATCAATTGTGCTTGCTACATTCAAAACAAGGTTCCTCACAAAGCTTTGAAAGGGATAACACCCTTTGAAGCTTAGCATAAAAGGAAACCTGATGTTGAGCAACTTAGGGTTTTCAAATCCCTAGCCATGGCCCTCATTCTGAAGAAGAAACAAAAAGCTATGGAACGACAGTTTAAGCCTTACATTTTTGTAGGATATCTAGATGGTATTAAGGGATATCACCTTCTAGATCTAGTCACTCATGAGTTGTTCATCGAGAGAAGTGTTCATTTTCAAGAGAGTCCTAGAGACTCAACACTTGACACTTCTTCTCCCTCATCAGATCTACTTCTTCATGATGATTCCTCGTCAGATTCAGATCAACCATAGTAGGTTCTTGAGCCAGAGACATCTTCTTATTCTTTGAGTTCAGACAGTGAGGACAGTGATGCAGAGTCATCCACCTCTAGTCAGTTAAAGGATGAGGAGTTATCACCTGACTCACCCACTTTTAGGCCACTTTGGGCCAGACAGACACTTGAGAGTGCTGGCACTTGAGCAAGAGATCTCACAGATGACAGACATACTAGGGGGGATTTTCAGAGAGATCCACATGCCTTCTTTGCTACAGTTTCAGATCCATAGACTTTTTGAGAGGCATCGGGGGTACCTGAGTGGGATAATGCTATGGAGGAAGAATATTCTTCCTTAATCAAAAATCACACTTGGGATTTGACTTCACTTCCTAAGGGAAGAAAGATGGTTCAATGTAGGTGGATATATCAGACCAAGTTTGCAATAGATGGGTCAATTGATAAGTACAAGGCGTGATTGGTCACCAAGGGTTTCTCACAGGTGGCAGGCATTGACTATTCAAAGACCTTTGCACCCATTGCAAAGATGACTTCTATCTGACTCACCTTGGCTATTATCGCAGCACATGGTTGGGATGTGCATTAGATGGATGTGAAGAGTGCCTTTCTTCACAGAGACCTAGAGGAGGAGATCTGCATGGAGCAACTAACAAGATTTGTTTAGGATTCTTCTTTAGTATGCAGACTAAGGAAATCTATCTATGGCCTCAAACAGGCCCCTCGAGCTTGGTATGCCAAGATGGATTCCTTCCTTCTCATAGCAGGTTTCACTAGGTGTCATTTTGATCCCAATGTCTACTTCTTGCGGCAAGATGATTCGCTCTTGATTTTGGTTCTATATGTTGATGACCTTTTGATCACTGAGAGTTCTTCATCAGCTATTATAGTGGTGAAGGCATCTCTCCATGATAAATTTGACATGATAGACTTGGGTTTGTTGAACTACTTCTTTGGCATCGAGATCTCATAGTCAGATTCAGGGATTTCTCTTACACAGCCTAAGTATGCTCTTGACTTATTGGCTCAGTTTCACATGGCTGATTGCAAGCCATCTCTGACTCCCTTTCTATCAGGAGTCAAGCTTAAGGCTGATTGTTCTTCACCATTGGTTGATGCCACTCGATATCGACAAATTTTTGGTAGTCTCATCTACTTGACTCACACCAAGCCTGACATATCATATATAGTGGGACTTGTCTCCAGATTCATGCAAGAACCTCATGATATGCATTGGAAAGTATCTAAGAGGATCTTTCATTACATACAGGGTTCACATAGATAGGGGATTCATTACAGATTTGGCATAGGGGTTGACTTGGTTGGATATACATATTCAGACTAGGTTGGTGATTCACAAACTCACAAGTCCACTTCTAGTTACAGTTTCTCTCTAGGTTATGGTCTTATCAGTTGGTCTAGCAAGAAGCAGAATGTTATTGCTATATCATCCACAGAGGTAGAGTATAGGGGAGCTATTAATGCAGCTACTAAGGCTATTTGGCTTTAGGGGATACTTTCTGAGTTTGGCATTCCTATCAAGCAGCCCACCATCATTTATTGTGACAATCAGAGTACCATTTAGATTTGTAGGAATCTAGTTCAGCACTAGCATACCAAGCACATAGAGATTCACATGCATTTCATTCAGGAGCTTATTCATAGTTAGGTCATTGACTTGATATTTTGCCAGTCTTCAGAGCAGGTTGCAGACATCTTCACCAAACCTTTCACTGAGAGCAAGTTCATTCATCTACGAGTTCTTTTTGGGGTGCGGTCCACATTTGCAGTAGCATCATCTTCAGAGGGCCTTCTAGCCTCTTCTTTTCTTTTATGTCTCTCTTTTGGGCGGGGGGGGAGTTTTTTCCTATGGGTTTTCTCCTTTTCTCTATCTTATGGGAGATTGCATTTGTACATGGGTACCTCATCAGGCCTAGTTTCTGGGACCCATTTTATATTTCCACACTCCCACCTAAGCTATGCTTATGGGGGGTATTAGTGTAGGTTTTTATTTTTCCCTATTTATTAATTAGGGAAATTATATTTCTTGTGCATACATGGAGTTTTCCTACATTTGTGGGATAGGCTTGCTTATGTGGAGGTGTGTGTCATAGATGTGTCATAGGTGTCATAAGAATGTCATAAGTAATTCCCTTGATGGGAGTTACTTCTCTATTCTTATCACCTTGTCACCACCTTTCATAGAGGAGTTACAGTCTATTCTTGGGGTGCCTCGTCTACCTTTTGTGGAGTAGTTACTTACATACTCTCCTATTTGTAGTCCTCACTTTGGCCATCTCATGTTAATCAGATTTTAGTTTTCTCCATTTTGTCTTGTGCAAGTTATCTTCTTATGTTATTTTCAAATTGCTTTAGCATCTATGTGGTGTGCACTTGCTTCATCTTGTGTGATCACATCTCCATTACACTCACGTTATCTGGATTTTGGTAACAACTCTGATAAAGTTTAACAATATGAACAACTTTGAGTTATGGAAATAAAAAGCACATGATGTGTTGGTGTAACAAGGCCTACACAAAGCCCTAGATGGAAATTCAAATAAACCTATGACAATGAGTGATGATTATTGGGAGAATATAAATACAAAATCTTAGTATATTATAATTATGTTTAACAAATGAGGTTCTTTTCAACATAGCTATAAAAAAGATTGTGGCAGACTTATAGACCAAATTATAAGGCTTTTACATGATGAAATTTGTAACAAATCATATTTACTTGAAAAGGTAACTATATACATTGTGAATGAAAGAAGGTATGAAAATTATTGATCATTTAAATATTTTTAATACTCGGTTATGCTAGTTGTCTAGTATTGGTGTGAAAGTGGACGTAGAAAACATATTATGTACTCAACTAGATTATTAGGATCATATGGTAACTTCTATTATGTTCAGTATTTAATGATGACATTGACTAAGTTTTTATTGTGGGAGCATTTTTGGTTGAGGATATGAGGATAAAATCTAGTCTACAGACTTTTATGCCTAAAGCTATGGTTTGTAGGGGAAGATCTAGAGAAAGAGGGAATATATCCAGAGGCATATCTAAATCTGATTCATAATATAGGAAGAGTAAGGAAAAATGATAGCATTATAGTAAATTAGGACATCTTAAGAAGGATTTATAGAAGAGAAAATAAGGAAGAATCAACCAAAGAAGCAAATCAGGTAGATACAAGTGAAGGTATGAGTGATGAATCTTTATCTATTTTTAATGTTTCTTCATATCATCATGAATGGTTGTTGGATTTAGGTGCTACACATCACATGTGTCCTTATAGGATTTGGGTTTCTTGGACCCTTTATGTAAGTTCTATTATTTTGGTAAATAATGTTTCTTGTAAGATTAATAATATTGGTAGCATTAAGATAAAAGTTTTTGATGGTAAAGTAAGGACTCTAATAAAAGTAAGATATGTATTATAAATTAAATGAAATTTGATTTATTTTAGTGATTTATATTCCTAAAATTATAATTTCATAGGTCAATATGGATCTCTAAAGGTGTGTAAGGGTGCCTTAGTTTTAATCAAGGATCTAAAAGTTGGGAACCTTTACATATTACAATGGAGTGCAAATATTAGTCAAACAGATACAATATCTAAAACAACAAATGATCCTACTCCTCTATGGCATCTACATTTGGGCTAGATGAATGAGAAAGGGTTAAAGGTACTAAAACATTATGAGTTACTTCCTAGTTTAAGATATTTAGATTTGAATTTTTGAAAGCACTATATTTTTGGTAAATAATGTAGACAAAAATTTAGTGCAGGAAGTCATGTAATTAAAGGTATTCTTGAATATATTAATTTTTATATGTGGGTTCCATATCCTATAATTTTGTATGGAGGATCATTTTATTTTGTTACGTTTATAGATGACTACTCCATAAAATTATGGGTATACTATCTAATTGAAAGTCTAATGTTTTCATGGTATTCAATTAGTTTAGAGCATTGGTTGAGAAGAAAATTGATAGGTCAATCAAATGTTTAAGGAAAGACAATGGAGGTGAGTTCATATCCTTGGATTTTCATAACTATTTAAAGACATAAAACCACCAACTACACATTGCAACAAAATGAGGTTGTTGAATGCATGAATATGACTCTTCTAGAGAAAGAAAAGAGCATGCTCAACAATGCAAATTTGGATAAAAATTAATGGGGAGAAGTAGTTTGTATAACCTATTATCTAATAAATAATTTATCATCAATTACAATGGACTACAACATTCCTATATAGTTATAGATAGGCCATCTATGTGATTACTCATATTTGAATTTTTTATGGTTGTAATGCTTATGCTCTTACTAATAAGAATCATCATTCAAAGTTAGACTTAAGATCTAAGAATTATATATTTATTGGGTATGCTGAAGGATATGGTGTTAAGGGATACATAATGTGGGATCCTACTACCCACAAAATCATCATTATCTAAGATGTATAGTTTGATGAATCATCTTTTCTAAAATTAGATGCAGAAATGAAAGAAAAATAGAAACTAGAACATCAATATGTCAAGGTTGAAATTGGTCCATCCATAGATTCTAAAAATGAGTAAATTCAACAATGTTTTGATGGTGAATATGTTCAATATTTCTAAAAGCTTGAGGAAACACCTCCATGGCCACTAAGGAGATCTACACGGGTTAGGCATCCTCCTAATAAGTACATTCCCAATATTTCAATTAATTTAATTTATAATTATGGTGAACCCCATTTTTATCAAGAAGCATTAGAATATGAGGATAGTGTCAAATAGAAAAGGATAATGCAATAAGAAATGGATGCATTGGATAAGAACAAGTCACGGGACCTACTAAAACTTCCAAATGGAAACAAACTAGTAAGGTTACAAATGGGTTTACAAATGAAAGATAGTTGTTGAAGATAATGTTGAAAGGTATAGGGATAGATTGGTGGAAAAAATATTTGTATATAAAGAAGGTATTAATTACCATGAAATATTTTCTCTAGTGGTTAAACTTATTTTAATTCGAGTTCTTTTAGCATTAGTGGTTTTACTTGACTTGGAGTTGGAGTAGTTAGAGGTTCAAACAAAATTCTTGTATGGAGATTTAGAAGAGGATATATATATGGAACAACCTAAAGGTTTTATATAGGATAGAAAAAATGGATTTGTTTGCAAGCTTAGGAAATAATTATATGGCTTGAAATAGTCACCTAGGTAATGGTACAAGAAGTTTGATCCCTTCATGGGGAGCTAGGAATTTGTTAAGAGTGAGTATGTTCATTGTGTTTACTTCAAAATTTTGGATAGTATCTTATTCATTATATTGGCATTGTATTTTTATGATGTGTTTGTATCAATTAAAATCATGACAAAAAATAATAGTGTAAAGGATCATATAGCTAGGACATTTGATATCAAAGATCTAGGAGCAGTAAAACAAATCTAGTAGGCATGGAGATCAATAGTAAAAAGAAAAATGGTAACCTTTGGTTATCACAATAAAGGTATTTGGAGAAGATACTAGATTTAGTATGAAGTATGTTAAACTAGTTAATATCCCTTTTGCTTCCCATTTCAACATTTCTTCAAGTTCATGCCCTAATAGTGACAAAGATAAGTAGTATATGTCGCATGTACCATATGCTAGTGTACTAGTAAGTTTAATGTATGATATGGTATGTACAAGGATAGACATTTCACATGCAGTTGGAGTTGTCAACATATATATGGAAAATCTAGGTATAGAACATTGGGCAATAGTAAAGTGGGTGGTTTTCTACTTGCAAGGAAAAAATGTCTATTACATCACTTATAATAGATTTGGTGATTCTATTTATGGATATGTTGATTCTAATTTTGTAGGATATTTGGATAAAATAATATCAACATCTAGTTATGTTTTACATTTATAGGTAGACCTACTAGTTGGACATTGAAACTTCAAAAAACTATTGTTATATCAATTACTGAGGTAGAATATGTGGCTACCTATCATGCTTGTTAAGAGGCAATTTGGATAAAGGTCCTATTGTGTTAGTTTGGAAGAAATCAATACAAAATGAAGGTACTACTTTATAGTCAGAGTGCAATTTATTTGGCCAAGAATTCAGCTTATCATAGTAGAACAAAGCATATTGTGGTAAATTACCATCTTGTTAGATAGGTGATTGATGAAGGGAAAGTAGCACTTGGAAAGGTTCACACAGAGGAAAATAGTGTTGATATGATCACAAAACTAGTTTTGTTAGAGAGTCTAAAATTGTGTTCGGCTTCTCTTGGATTTCACAAAAGGTGATGAGTTGGTTGGCAAGATATCAAAGCAAAAATTATTGTTAGGTGGAGATTGTTAGATATGTCACAATAATGTAAAATTTTGGATATTTTTGTGGCACAGTTTATATCCTGCTCCTTAATAGGGGATGTGTTGGAACCGAGCCCCCTCCCCCACTATTATATATTATCACATGGGGGTCTATGGGTACAACCTCAAAGTAAAAATTTAGGGAGTCAAACCCTTGTTTTTAAGAAGATGAATTCCATTGGATTCTATTTTTAGAAGGAAAGTCTTAGTGGAATTTTTCCGCTCTATTTTTAGGAGGAGGGATCCTAAAAGTGATTTGTCAATTAGTAATATCTATCTTTGTGTAATTTTTATGTAATATACATAATGAGGTTGTAAGTAATCTATTCATCTTGGAATTAATAAAGCTTGATATCTTTCACCATGGATGTTTCCTTAATTTTACTAAGGTTTTACCATGTAAATCATGTGTTTTATCTCATGCATGTTGGATATTTTGTTTGTTTAATTTTGTTTGTTTTTTTTTTGTTTGTTATTTTTCCATTATTTTAGAGTGTATGGTTTCCTAACATTTACCAAAAAAATTGGTTGTTCCCATATAATGGTAATGATAGTGATCCATATCCATGAGGTCCATCCATTACTCTCTAAAAAGATTAGATTCTCAAATCCATCCCATGCTCATTAAATCTTACATCTAGCTAAAACCCATGATTTTTGTTATCAAACTTGCCAATGGCTTGAGATCCTTACACTATGTTTTTTTTAATCAAACATCTAATTTAAAAAGGTCCATTAAGAGCTTTTCTTTAATAGTGCTTCATTCCTAGAAAATGGCAATGATCCCTTCCACCACATTCCCTCTTTACAAAAATATTTAGTTGTGATGAGGTAATTGTAATGGAAGTAATCCCCTTCCATAAAATACATCCAACTATCTCTCAAAATATCACTCTCAAATCCATCCCTCACACATTCAATCTCACATCTAGTTAAAACCCATGTAATTTGTTAACAAACATGCCAATGGCTTAAGCTCCTTCCACTATGTTTTTTCTAATATCAAACTTGTGACCAAAGACTTCCATTGAGAGCTTTGATTTAATAGTGATAGTGTGCCCAAGAAATGGCAGTGATCCCTTCCACCATGTTACCTATTTAAAAAATATTCATCTATGCCCAGCTAATGGAAATGAGAGATTCGACCACCATGATACCCTTCCACGAGATTTGTCCCTTAGTATTTTAGACTCTTAGACTCTTAAATCCATCCCTTCCTCAAATACATATGTACAAAGCCACTAAACCACTTCTTAATAATTTGATGGCTTATGTATAATGTTATGTAGTCTACATCTAAAAACATTAGTACATAAATTTTTGAATAGTAGTTGATTGTCCGTGCATCCTTACTGATGAAAATTTGTGTGTAATGTTATCACTATGTCAAATGTTTGTCATAATGTATGACCAAGTGAATTATTTGTATACATTATCATTTATTTACAAGATGAAGTTGTCCTAGGTCTCGAGTAAGTATAATTTAGCAACCACAAACATCTTTTTCCTTATTTTGAGGGAATGCCTCATGTAATCAACTATTTATATTGCTAAGCATATTTATCCCTATAAAGATCTTTTCATCATTGAGCACATATTCAATGTGTCTCATTTATTCTTGGAAAATTATTAGTGATTTTCCCTCAAGTGACTTAATTTCTTGGATAGAAATGTGGAGGCATGAATGTATGGTTGATGGTTTTATGTTGAATATTACAACACCAGTTTAGAATGAGAAGATGTAAAGGAGAATTGCTTTTGCTTGAAAATCCATTTATGCCATGTTTGGTGTTACTAATCAAGTATGATTTCCCTATATTTTTTTACTTGAATAATTATTTTGAGTTGTGGAGTTTGTTTTGTTTATTAGGCATGGTGTAGAATAATTATGAATGTTATTTGTTGGTTACCTCATAGCTCATTTGGTAATAGTTTACTAGATCACTCAACATCTATAATTTACATGATTGTGTGTTGAGAATATATAAATTATGCTAATGATGTGTGTAGGTTGACTAATACATATGAATGGTTCTAATTTCATTTGTTATCAAATTCATAGGCCAAAGCATGTTGACATCATCTATTTTATTGTTACTTTATTGGTGCATGTGGGATAAAAGTTATCATTTATGCATTTCAATTTCCATTTTTACATATTATTGTATGTCACTAGAAGCATTGCTAAATTCATAAATGTTTTTTAAAAAAAAGTTTTTCATTCAAATGTCATGGAGTGTAGGAATCTATGATTTATTCCCAGTTGGTAACAATGTCTTCCCTAATTAAACTATTGTCTAGGACAATGTTACAGAATGGATTGTAAGCTACGATCTCTACCTAATCAAAATCTTAATATTATGGTGAATCAGTAGTAGGAATAAAATATAAATGAGCACAATTTCTTGAAATGTTTTATTTCTCCACTGATTAGTTTTCCCTCAATTATTCAAATACCATGTTCGTGTAGCCTCAATAAGTGGAAATGTGTCTAGAAAAGAAGGGTAATTTATATATGCATCAATGAAGGATGTAGTTTTGTTTCCTCAAATGTGATTTTAAATACATGCTTGAATATTTATTTTCTATAAAGCAAGTTAACAAATATTTGGCTACAAACTATTAGAGGGAGATTTTATAGCAAATGGCATATCTTTTGAACCTATGTTGTAATCAATAATAGCTTATGGGAGAATCTCATTATATGAAACCATTGTAGTGATTTTAGTTGAAATTTTATTGGATATTATTGTTATCATATAGTGGTAGATTTTTTTTTTTTTTTGATTTTTTTTGCATACTTTGGAATATAGTTAAGCAAAATATGGTCGAAGACAATAAGTTGGAAATAACCATTTTAATGCCATATTGAAATCATGTTTGCTTTGTGGATGTTCAATATTTAATTCATAATAAGCTTCATAATTATACCCCTCTAGTGTAATTATTATTAAATTTTAGGCATTGTCAATCTTATTGAGTTTGAAAAGCTTGATGGGTAGGGTGGAATTATATGATCAATCTTCATAATTACAAATATTAATATTGGTAGTTTGGCATTTTCCTTATATATACAATTATAACTAATTTTTTTATATTACACAAGCACAAGGCTTTCCCTTATGTATAATTATTCCACTCTAATTTGATAAAGACTTGAAGAATAGAGAACAAGGGAAGGAAGGAGAATAGAAATAAATGAATACACTAGAAAAGTTCAATGTAAATCCTCCACCACCCCATGGGTTCCATGTGAGAATTTGTCCTCTTTTGTGTGATGTGAAGTTAGATGAAGTTACTAGCATAATTCCCAACTCATCATGTATTTTTTTTCCTAAATTAAATCTAAAAGATTTTGTCCTCCTAAGAATTTTAATTGTCAACATGTATCAAGTCAAATTTATTATAGTCGTTTATCGTTATAAAGTGTCTTAGCACAATATATTTTTATCTAGATTATTTTAAATTATTGAAGATGTCAATAGTAAAAAATAATATGATTATCATAAAAAAAATTAATTTACTTAACTAAATCTAAAAAGTTATTATGCTCATAAATGTTTCTAAATATCATAGTGGAGGATGGTGGCTACGAAGTGAAATAGTATATGATATAAAACATTTGGCCAATTTTAAATTTGTCCTTTAATTATTATAATGTAGTCTTTCTTATTGTTTGGATAGGGTGATAATAGTTTGAAGTTTGTTTTTATTTTCTAGAGCTATTTAGTTAGAGAAATTATTTGATAAATCTAAGCTACCTTCCTTGAGATTCATACATCTCAACTTTTTTCGTTTACATGTATTTATGATATCTATATTAATTTTATTCCATGAATAATTATTATACAATTAATTACATTGATGGTATCGATGTAATTTGCAATAGATGGATAGCATAATCTACAATGTATGGGTGATGGTGGATTGTAACAATGAGATATGTCAATAAATATGGAGGACTTTAAATTTCATGTTAATTGGATCATCATAGGTCAATTTTAACCTTAAATTTGACTTGTATTTGATTTTCACATATAAGTTTTTATTGTTTCCATGGCTAAGTGGTGATGGTGAGGGGTATTGATAGGGGATTTCATACACTAAAAGGCCTATATTGTACACTAGTGTGGATTTAAGGTAGTTAGTAGATTTAAATGACCTGCACCCATTATAGAGGGATATTATAGGATGTTAGTATCTCTAATTGGTTGTTTCTTATTTTGAAGAATGGATTAAGACATTATAAACATTGATTTAATTGCATTAGGGATCCATGTCCAATTTTTGGCTTCAATAATCATTACAATGTCCCTAATGTGGGGATAAGACATTGAGGTTCTAGCATCTATATTTATATATACAAATTATAAATAGAATATATTATAATAGTATATAACATATCATATAATTAATTATATAATATATTTAGAAGTATAAATATTATTATAATATTATTGTGATACATAGATTATTATTACTTTTTTACAAATAATGTATATTTAGCAATATGTGTAATAAAAAATATAATAATATTGTTATTGTTATTATAATATATATATATATATATATATAATTTTTATTATAAAAATATTAATATATACTATTATTATAATATATATGTATAATTATAATAGAACAATATATTATATAATTATTTACAAAATTGTTATATATGATACATATATTATATTTACAATTATTAGTAATATTTATCTTTAGATTGATTAGTAATAAAATATATTATTAAAAAAAATATTAGTTATTACTATAATATAATATAGTAATGTGTTATTATAGTAATATATAATATATTGTTATTATTATTATATTATATATTTTTATAGTAACAATTACATAATGTATATATTATAATATAGTTATTATAGTATTTTATAGTAGTGCTAAGTCAAGCCACACATTATATGTGGAGCCTTGTTACAATCCAATCAACATTCATGACCTCATCCACCCTCAATAATCTAATATGAAAAATCAAATATGTGTAAGCTATGGATCCTTTTACAATGGGTGTAGGTCATGTAAATCCAATAATTGTTGTGAATCTAAGTCTAGTGTATGATATCACCTAAAATTTCATGTCATTTATTCTAACCATTGGTTGCCCAACTAACCTTGATATATTTCACCCATTTCATTTTTTATATAGCCTTGTCCTTCCATGAACCACTACCATTTCTCAAACTATCCCTAAAATGTAATGTATTCTCCCCGCATAGTGCATTGTCTTCTTATATGAAGGAACACAACTCACTTTCCTCTTTCAACTCCACTAGAAATATGAGATTATTATTATTAAACACTTTATGCACATTAAATTAGAAGGAGATTCTAATATTGATTTTTTATTGAGGTACAAATATTGATTTAAACTATTTAAATTTACAAAACCCCACTTTGATAATACATAGAATTTTGTCCCTTCCATCATAACTTGCACCTTTGAAGCAACTGCTAGTCTGCATATTGATCAATTTGAAGTAGGTATATTTTATGCTATCTTATATATTTGAAATTTTGAAGTAGGCATATTTTATGCATACCCAAAAAATTCATAGCACCATATTTTTGACATTTTTCTATCTTAAAAACTTTACAAATTTTACATGGAGCCTACCCTCCATCCATGATGTCACCATTGATAATAAATTTGGCTTAAACTGGGGTCAACATTGATAGTAATTTATTTTATGTCACTGATGAATTTAATCCAATTAAATTCCATTTAATTTCCAAATCAAATGAGTGGCATAACCTAAAATGATAGATATTTAAATTAATTCTCTACCACACATACCACAAATCCATTCTCACCTTTCTCCAGCCATCTTTGTAGCTTGAATTTAAAGCAATAATGACCTAAATACTCCCCATCCTTCCCATCACATGATAATGGTATTTCCACTGCATCTCTTTTCTCACACTCATCTCATATAATAAAACATCATCTTACAATGCCACTTTTCAATTAAACTATATGAATTCAATTTATTTTGAACATTGTACTTTGTCTATTTGTTTTGAAATATGTGCACAACAATATTTAGATCTATAGAGGAATATTTAGAGGAGGCCCTAAAATTAGTATTAATATCAATTTACCCAAGGTGAAACTTATGCCAAAATGGATGTCTCTTTATCTTTTGTGATTTTTTAAAAAAAATCTCATGAATGGTAAGTGGTGGAGTATTAATAAAGAATGAAAAAAAATTATGAAATTATTATTTTTTGTTTATTGAGAAAAGCTACATTTATTATACATGTTGTGGAAGAGTTATTACATTGAGTATTGTTTCCTCTTATCTTTTAAAGTTTGAATAGTTATTGTCCTCCATTGATGCATAGTAGTCAAATATAAATGTGGGGTTGATATGCATGTCATACATTGAGTGTAATCTCGATACAATAGTGACGGTCAATACTTGATGATCAATTTATCCAATATCATTTTTTTCCTTAATAAGAGTAATTAACTATAAGATGTATGGTTAAAGTAAATTCCATTTTGATAGGAATGTGGTAATGATTAACCCATATAACAAGAGGAATTGAAAGATGTGTTGGATTGAAAATATCCCATGGGGGACCAAAGTATTTTTTTAATGTAATAACATAACTGGGCAAGGAAGTGACTTTGAATATGGATTGTAGACACTATGAAAAATTTCTCTAATTGATCCATTAACTAACCCTAATTTCAACCATAGATCATATTTTAACATAATATTTTATCTTTTACATAGAAGCATGATTGGATTGAGTTGAGTGTTATTGTGGTTAGGTGTGTCTTCTTATCTATGATATTCTTCTCTACATATTGCAATTGGAATGTGTAATGATTTTAACATTTTATTGTTATGAATTATATCCAAATTATTAGTCTCGTATAAATGTGTTGATATTTTTAAATCTTCTTGTTCTTTTGGAGGCTTGAAGGTCTTTATTCTTAACATGAGCATATTCTAGTCTTATTTTGTCGATTCTATATATATATAATTTTTTTACAAAGAATAATAATGGAAAAGGGGATCTTATCCCACTATACAAAAGGATATAACAAGTGGATCAAGCTAATAAATATTTGAAAGTAATCTCCATGAGAATAAAAAGAGATAGGCAAAAAGCCAAAAATTTGAGAAGCCACAAAACAAACTACCCAAAAATAAGAGAGAAAATTAAAGAGTAGAAACCAAGAATATTCTCAAAAAACACCATAGAATAATGATAAAAACACATCCTAAAGCAATCCAAGAATGAAATAAGAAAGACCACAATGGAACAACTCAATGAGAGCAAGAAAACACCATTTCTAGAAGCCTTGTAAAACAAATTCTTTAAAAAATTAAAACACTAATATAAGTGCTCTAAAAATATAAATTCAAATATGAAATAAATTAAGACAAAATCCATTTCTTCTCCAAGATCCATAAATAGAAACAATATAAATCCATGTTCGTAGAGGTTCTTGGAAATTCTCCAGAACATAAAAATTATAGGGATAACTTATGTAGTGGAGAGTACCAATAGGCGTAGAAAAGACAACAATGTTACCTTCCATCTATGATGTATAAGCATGCACCTAAGAGCAAGAATAAATAGATGCTAATATAATTTGAACCATTAATAGTATGACGTTTGATAATAGATTAAAGTAAAATAGAGTAATCATTATGCATACACCATATATTAAAAAAGATAAGTAAAATCATAATAGAATAATTATATTAATTTCTATCAACACATCAGAACCAAATTCTATTGCATGAAAGTGATATATATATATATAGTCTTTTATAATTTTTTTGTCTCTTCACATTCTATCCTTTTGAGATACAAAAAGAAAGACTCTTTGCATTATATTATTCCCTGATTAGGTTTATAAGGCTAATACATACAAAAGTTATACAAAATATAAAATCATACACTTCACACATGTGTCCATCTATTATACTTCATGGTGTTACCATGCTCCATTCTTTGTCCAACACTTTCTTAGACTTAAATGTTTGACTCATCCCAAGATAAAGTCACAATCTGATCTAAATTGAGTGAAGAAAATAAGCCATAAACAAAAGTTTTAGTTATTACTTTAAGTGTCATTTACCAATTTTCACCCATTATGTACTACTTAGCTACACTTTTAGGTTTTCAACAAAGTAAAATACTAGCTTAATACCCTTTTAGGTTTTAAATCATTTTGGCCTCTCTCCTAATGTTTATATTATCTTTTAAAAAACTACAATATGCTTGAAGTTAAAAAAATGAAGTCCACAAAACTTAATCCTACAACTGAGGAGGTGTTTGACTGAGTGGTTTACAGTTTTTTGTTGTTAGAAGTTGTTGACCCACTAGATTTTGATGTTCCCACTACCAAAGGTAGTTATGGAGACTGAACCTTTATGTCCATCTACCTCTCTCATATGATTTATCGAAGTTGTTGCAGAGGATTGAACTAGGGCTCATATATTATCTAGGCAATAGCTAGATCAACTTTAGATAGATCCTAAATTAGTATTTTTTATCATGTGAATGCTTCGCATACCATGGAAAGTAGAGTACATAGTGCCACCTATATCATCATCATGTTTTATAAATCATCATTTGTGATTGTAAGTAACACCTTGGCATTATATAATTTTAGATGAATATTCGAGATGAGCTCATCCAATCTAACTATTGTCCTTTGGGTTTGGATGGCTATAAAAGTGTTGTGCATTTTTTCATTATGTCATGCTTGAAGTTTCTATATGGAAAAATCTTTAGAATCCAATAGTTAACTAAGTTTACCACTCATTTTATTCATAGTTTCCATTTGATCCTCTAATTTGTCTTTATCTTTGTTTGAAGTGGTAAATTTGGGCTTCATAGTAGCTAATGATTTATTAAGATATTATCTCTAGTTTAACATATCTTGGGTTATCTACTTTTCCTACATCGTAGTGGTGTTTAGTACGTACTCATATTCATCAAAGAGTTGATATATGACCTATGTGTTTATCTTGATAGCTTTCCCTTATGTGCATAATGCCAATAATTTATGTGTAGTTCCCCAACTATTTGTGAGCTCTATCAATAAATTCGTGAGTTATTTATCTTCTAACATGACCTGATTACCTAGTATTTACATAACTAAGGTGGGACAAACATTTTTTATCAATTGTCATGAATTTGATAGCTACTCTTGTTTTTCAACCTTTCCTTCTCGTAGTTTCAGGACTTCCTACTCCAAATATAAGTTATTCTATGCAATGGATTCTTGGAAGGCAATTACTCCTTTAATTTATTTTGAGAGTGATAGCTGGGTCATATCCAATGATGTTTCCATCATAGTGATGCCAAGTGCCACAGATGTGGTTTTAAGTACTATAGGATTAGGTGTGAATTGAGCCAATGGTAATAAGAAAGTATTCTACCATGTTGATGTTGTAGGGACATACCATCTCCATTGGTTATAGATCTATGATGCTTTTTTAGTGCCCTTAGTGTGAACTACAATTGCTAATTATACTTGTGCTTGTGCATCATTGAGATCCTTGCTCTGGGTTTATGCTTTAGCATTAGTATTAGTGTCATCTTCAGCTTGTGTGTTAACTTCCTCTTTAACCTTAGCCATATCATAAATTTGATATTTGGATTTAGCATCTACCTCAACCTTAACTTTGGATTTATCTTCAGCCTTAGCTTGAGCTTCTTTCTCCTATTTTTTTTTTCAGCTTATGATTCTTATTGTCACCATTGGGTTTCTTTCTTCTCTTTCTTCTCTTTCTTCTTTGCCTCTACTTCTTCAGTTTACTTGCATATGTATTTTACTTCCTCACATTTCTTCTTTATAGATTTAGCTCCTTTGTATTGCTTTTACTTATCCTTTGATTCCTTAACTTTATTTTTTATAGCTTCCACTTATTTGACTTGCTTCCTCACAACTTCTACTTCCTTAACTTTCTTTTTGTTTCTCATTGCCTATATCTTACTACTTCTATTATTGAACCTATGCAGCTTCTTGTTGTGTCACTTGTAGCGCTGCTAGTTTTTCTTGTTCTTATTTTTTCTTGATCCTTACTTCTTCCTTCACCTCCTTAGGTTTAGTTGTGCCATGTGTAGTTTGTTTTTAGTTACTTAATCATAGTTGTATCAATGGGTTCCTCATCCATTTCAATCTCATTGTTGGATTTAGTATGTTCAAGTGATTGTGTTTCGCCCAACTAGCCTTTATGTACCATTTTTTTTTGTGGATTTAGTTAGAGGTGTGAGAGTCTATTTTTTCCTCTTCAAAACCTAGGACTAAGGTTATTTTTATGTTTCTTGATAATGTTGTGCACTAATTTATTCTACAGGTTTATCAAAAGACACCATCCTTTCCCATAAAGTTTATGATGGCTTAGCAAAAGGATGTGTGTGTGGTCACTCAAACAAGACTTATATAAGACTACCTTCTATTGGTAAATCTACCAACTGTGTAACTAATGATCTTGTAGAAAATTTTATTGAAAATATCTTGGCTTTTATCTAATTATTATCCTATGATATCAACAAGAATAGAAGGAACGGATTAATTAATATAAACTCAAAGGTCTTTTCTTACCTAATTTTTCACTCGAGAAGTGCACATTGATTTCCAAAAGAATAACTCCTCTAAAATATACACTTATTTTTCAATGTCTTCCCACATGGATTGAATCACTTCCTATTCTCCTACCCCCAACTTAGGTAGGTCACACTCAATAGCTATTTATGGAACCATGGGATGCTTGAGCCAAGACTTTATTTGTTAATTTATTTTATTTGGTGGAGGTGGTGAGACTCTATGTGTAGGTGATTTCCTCTTGCCTTTCTCTTGTTGTGTTATAGCTTTCAACTTTTCTAGTTGTGGTGGTTGAGCTTGTAGTTGTGTTGGTTGTTGCAAGGGTGGTTGCTCAACTTGTGGTTATTGCATCTCTTGCAGTATGACTTGCAACGGAGGAACTAACCTCCTAGCTAGGACCTTTTGCCTACACACTTTAGCCTTAAATTCACCCATTAAAATTAAAAATGGCATTAGGGTCATATTTGGAGTAACCAACTCATGAACCTTGATTTGTATATCATTATGTAATTTGGTAACTGAAGCATGTTGTCTTAAATACTGCATCATATCATGTGGCATCTTAGGGTGTGATCGAAACAAGTCTAGGGATTCAAGACACCATGTGTTAAATTACCCCATTTACTCATAATATTATCTAATTTTAGTCTATGTAATAATTTTGAGGGCATTAATAGTCCAAAAAACTAAAGTTACATTAATTGGGTCCAGTGGAGATTTTTACTATGTGAAACACAATAAAAGGACTAAAAATTGGTACTAAAAGGTCTGTGTGCTTCATGTAATTATATTCTCTATATTAGTGGTGAGCTCAGATATAAAAACATAGGATAGTTGAAATCCTCCTATAGTTTCATCATGTGATAGGCAACATCAATTACGCCTCTTATCACTTGTTTTGCTTGTTGGGTGATTAGATAGAATCCTTTGGTGATACATTAAACCATGATGCACAATGAAGCATCCTAAATTGAGTTAATAGGAATTCCTCACCCTAACCTAGTGGTATATGTTCCACTGATATCCAAATGGATTAGTCATTCTATAGACAAATAAGGCATGAGATATTTACCATGATTGGGTATATCGGTTGTTAATGTCATGATGTGTACATAAATCCATATTATAAAATCTTGAGCTAAATGCATAGCTCTTTGATTATATATGCTTATAAAAGTCATCATAACCTCATCTAACTTCCTAAATGTAGGTATATTAAGTAACCATTTAATGTTTGATCCTCACAATGGATGTTGAAGTGTTAGGGCTCCTACTTGTGTTGCTTGTTGAGTATCTTGGGTAAACAGAGTAGTTTCCACTATGTCTATGAATTCAAACAAATCTAGATCATTATATATATTCTGTAAAAGACCTATCCTAATTCCCACTTCCTCTTTTTATACATGTGATAGTGGAATCAATAATTAACCTCTTTCGATGGCTCGATTGATGGTCTAGAATGAATGATTACTTTAATTAATTGTACTCTGGTTAGAAATCTATTCAAAATTAGGTATTCAAAAAGTAGATCATAGAATTTTCTTGTTAGATAAAGTTTGTAATGTTTTATCATTGTCCATACCCTTTTCTTATATAAATGTTGGAGCCTAATTTCATGTCACTCCCTCCTCTAAATGTATTCACTACATGTGCATGAATGTCCCCTTTTCAAATTAATATTAGTTATTGGAAGTCACCTTCATATGTATGTTTAGTACTTAGGATCTTTAATTTACTTCTTTGGTAGTTATTATAGTTGAGTATTTATCCTTTTGACTAATCGATTTGTTTTATGTATTAACTTGTCCTTTAATTACCAAATTTGATTCAAAAATGATGCAATCTTTTTAAAACACCATGTCATTAATGGTTTGACCTGACCATTAGCCTTTTGTTTGCCATATCTATTTTTTAACCACTTTCCTAGACTTAATTATAATTCTTGACGTATTTTTGTCCAGCTATCTTCGATGAGATAACTCTTGAATGTTATCATATCCTAAAATGATAATTACTTCTAGGTGGTTGTGATGTGTTGCACAACACACTATAAAAACATTATATCTTAATAAAACAAAATAGAAATAAACAAAATTAAATGAAATCCTAACTACATGGTGATACTTAACACCCAATCAAAGTTTTAGCAAATTGATAGCGATTAAAGATGATATATATTAAGCCTATAACCATTTATATGCCCTGGTAATATGGTTCCCCATAAACCTTTTAACACTATGGTACCTTGTGGTGATACCTCATGAATTATGTAGGGTCCTTCCCATCTAATGCATAGATTTTTTGAGAATTATTTAAATATGCTCTCACAAAGCAATACTATTTGGTCAAAGTAAAATTGATTAGATTTCAAGTTGAAATCATGTCATGATATTTGACTTTGTTTATTGATCTATTGTGACCACTATGCTCTTAATCTATTTTCTTCCATCCTGATGAAATACATCAACTGTGTCTTTAATGAATTTTGATCTCCTATTCTCATGACCATCATAATGTGTAGACTAAGCACAATATATTCCATAGGCATTACTATCTCAAGTCCATATACCAATTTGAATGGAGTGAACCCAGTTTCTCTCTTGTAATGTGTTTGATAAGCCCACACAATCATAGGAATTAGATCCTTGCAATCATCTCTCTAGACATTGAAATTTTTTTTAACATCTTCCCCAAAACTTTTTTGTATGCATATGCCTGTATATTGGCCTGCATGTGGTAAGTCATGCTTTTAGGGTATGATATCATTAACTCTTCAGTGAGAGTCTTGATAGTGCTATTTATAAAATGTATTCTTCTATCACTTACCAACTTAACTGGACATCCAAACCTCATGATAATGTTTTCATATAAAAACTTTGTATAATCTTTGGCACAGTAGCTTAGAGTGGTAGCATCTTCAACCCATTTCATGAAAAAGTTGATTGCAATAATAATATGTCAATCATGAATACACTTAATTGGAGGAGATATGGGTCCAAAAAAATGAATTACCCATTACTCAAAAGGTTATTTTGCAAGCATGGTTACCAAAGGAATTTCATCATGTTGGTTGGGCTTGTCCATTCTTTGACAAACATCATAGTGTTTAGTAACTTTGTGTGCATCCTAAAATAACATAGGCCACCAAAGACCACTCTAAAGTATTTTCTTTATAGTGTCTTCCCCTACGAAATGACCCCCTACTATTCCTTGATGAGCCTCTTTAATAAGCTATAGTCACTCATGCTTTGTAGATACTATATGTAATACATCATCTTTGCCAAGCCTATACAAGGATCCATTAATGAGGCTATACAATATGGATTAGATAGGCATTTGATTATTATCCCACTCTGTGTAGTTTGTAGGAAAAAATTCCTTATTCTAATAAATTTACAATGTCCTCCATGTTATTAGGAACTATAAAAGTTTTAAATAAATGTGCATCATGGGATTCATCTTTGAGTTCCTCTGGTTCCTCCCTATTATGAAGTTAATTGAGGTGATCTAGTCCCACATTTCCCATCCTATATTAACATTAATTTGGAATTGAAATTACTGAAAGAACATCAACCACCTTGATATATGTCCTTATAGAATTGGTTTATTAACTAGGTATAGCAATGTCTGGTGATCCGTGATGAACTCAAATAGAATAGCCAATAAGTTATACCTAAACTTTTATAATGTAAACACCATGGCTAGTGCTTCTCTTTATTTATTCATGTAATTATTTTCTTAAGATGATAGTTTCCTACTAGTAAAATGTATTAGGTGATCTAGCCTACCTTTTCCTAAATGTGATAATATAGTTTCTATTACAGTGCTAGAAGCATCTACATGTATGTGGAATGGATTATTCAAATCAATAAATACTAAGATCAGTGGTGTTACCAACCTTTGTTTTAATTCAATGAATTTTGTTTGACATTCTAGTGTCCATTCAAATTTGGTATCTTTGTGCAATAGTTTATCCATGTACGTAAATATATTTGCATACACATTTATAAACTTTGGATAATATATAGTTTAACCAAGGAAGGTGCACACTTTATTTGATTTAGTAGGAGGTGACATTACTAATATAATAAAAATCTTAGGCAAGTCGATGAAAATTTCATCATTACACATAACATGGCCCAATAAGACACTAAAAGGTGTAATGAATAGACAAGTATTTAAATTTAAAGTGATGTATAAATACGAACTTAATTCTAGAATCAATCTTAGTTTTAACAAGTGTTGTTTAAATACAGAGAAGATAGACCAATCATCCAAAAACACTTCTAAGAAATCATGACTGAAATATTTAAATGCATTTACCATAGCTCTATAAAACAAATTAAGTGTATTGTTTAAACCAAATGGCATTAACTTGTATGAAAATGATCCCCATTCAGTAGTAAAGGTGGTCTTGGCTTGATCATCCTTGGCAATCAAAATTTGGTGATATCCATTGAAACCATCTGTAAATAAAAATTGTTAAGCATGGGATATACTGAGAGGAGGGTGTGAATTATTATATCATATATCTTATAAATCTTTCCCTTAATCAAATTCCACTTAATCAAACATTCAAGATATGTAATAAAACTCAAACAATAAACACCACACAAGATAGAGAGAGACACTAGATATAATGTGGAAACCCAATGTGGGAAAAACCATGGAGAACAATCTCAAGTATATGAATGAGCACCAACCCAAACAATATTCACAAGAACCAACTTGCAGGAGCACCAACCCCTTTGCCGAGCACCAACCCAGCAACTATTCATGAGCACCAACCCACAGGATCACCAACCCCTTTGTCGAACACAAACCCAACAACAATTCATGAGCACCAACCCACAAGAGCATCAACCCCTTTGTCGAGCACCAACCCAACAACAATTCATGATCACCAACCCATAGGAGCACCAACCCCTTTGTTGAGTACCAACCCAGCAACAATTCGTGAGTACCAACCCACAGGAGCACTAACCCCTTTTTCGAGCACCAACCCCTTTGTGTATACCACACACCTATCTCTCAATGTTGATATCTCAACAAATGATAGTTTAATACAACATCTCTTTTCTCTCTCTCCCTTTGCTCTTCTAAGCTAAATATAACAAATACAAATCATATTCATCTCTCACAATTGCTCTTCTAAGATAGATATTACAATATCAAATCAACCTCTATCTCTCATATTACAAATGGCTTCTCAAGCCTTTATTTATAGCTTTCCAAATGACCTTTGGCTTCCCCCTTTGTGACCTTTCAATCCTCATGGAAAATGGTGCCAAACTTGTATGACCCTTCATATTCTTGCCTTTGAAAAGTCATGTGGTGACCCTTCATGACCAAAAACGTCCTTCCCACTTTTGTCCTTATCTTGGTGACTTTTCGTATTCCTCAAAGTGTCCCTTCATGAGAAATTGTGCCCTTACTCTTTTGTCTTCACTTGGTGACTCTTGGAATTCCCCAAGATGACTCTTCATGGGAAAATGTGTCCCATCCTTCTTTTGTCTTTAC
This sequence comes from Torreya grandis, assembly GCA_037957365.1. Lineage (NCBI taxonomy): Eukaryota > Viridiplantae > Streptophyta > Pinopsida > Cupressales > Taxaceae > Torreya > Torreya grandis. The sequence continues at coordinate 5,405,265 of JARHVA010000155.1, read as the reverse complement.
CCCATGGCTCTTTGACTTCTCCATGGGCCCTTCTTTTGTCTCATATGCAACCAAAAATATATTTGTTAATATTAAATAAATATTAACTCACATTAGCCAAGATATATCTATTACAAGCAACATTAAATGCAATGGGGCCTTTATCACCAATAATGCTAGACCTTTGACATTAATGACAATATTTCCAACAAAAATAGCTCATGCCCAACCATGGATTAATTAAAGACTTCACATGTGAAAATAATAAGAAATGGATCATTAACATAAGTGTCATTGAGTGCACAGTAGTCCCCACACACCTGAATTTCTCTTATTTTCTTTGGTTGAACAACCATGGGACTCACCCACTCTACATTTTCAACTAGATAAAAAATTCCATCTTCTTAAATTTGATCAATTTTGGCCTTTATTTTGGTATTCATATTAGGATTGAGCATGTAGGGTCACTTTTTGATAGGGTGCACGCACTCTTTTAATTCTATATGCATTTCTCCCAAAGATGGATCTATGGATTTTACATCAAAGAATTTACTTGTAAACACATCTTGATAATCCCTTAATAATTATAAGGCCTTAGACATTTTCTCTTGAACCCAATATTCTAACATTGATGCAAACTTAAGAGCCAATTCTATCCCAATATTTCCTTCAATCTTTCACAAATGTTCCTAATATATGTTACCTAAACCACTAGGCAAAGTATATTGAATAATGCATTTATGTTCATGTTATAGAATGCTTATATTTTGCATTTTCTCCTCTTCCACTTACTTTGTTCTTTGCATTGGTTTTGGTTCATATTCATAATGGGTCTCAAAGAACCCTTCTAAATTGAAATATCCATCACTATCACTTGATTCTATTATATCATTGATTATTCTATTACATGGTTGAACCAAGAGTCATTATACCATTGTGTAGTGTAAGATCCAAGTCTTTCACAAATCCCTAATGAGATGATGATTCATCTACATTTTTTAAATCTTTTTCACATCTATGAGATACAAAAATTTAATTTTTTTAAGGCATTATTTACTAGTGCATTATCCTATTCAAACATAAAAGTTTGAATGAAATCCTATTGAAGTTGTGGCCAATGTTTAGTTTCCCTTATACATTATTGATACATATACCAAGCTACTAGAATAGGTGAAAGGTTGTGATTGAATATGTGTACCTAGTACCGTGGTTCTACTCCTTGTGTGGTCTATATATCTACACACTAATGGATGTGAAATTCTAGGCATTGATCCTCTTGAAAGAAAGGCCATTCAGTTAGTAGTTGAAAGCTTGTATGTATGATTTCTCATGCTTCCTCCCACTGCATTTTTACGTTTATTTGTATGTCCCACCATGTCATAGCATTTCCTTTCAGTGCATAGATGGGTGCACTAACTTATTATTCTGTGTCTGGTACATGGTTTTAAAGACTCAATATGAATGGATTGATATCTTCTATCATAAAACATTGAGGTATCTAGAATTTCATAGTAAACACCATCCATAGAGGTCACAATTCATGGTCTCTATGAGACCAATTAAATATGTGCACATCTAAGTATTCACTTATGGATGATGCAAAATCTTAGCATAGAATAGCGTCTAGGGTTGGTTCAGTATAGTCCATCATAGTTATGTTATTATTATACATTAAGACTACCTAAGATCATGTCAGTGAATACACTAAAGGAAAACACAATCTTCAATGTGAACCTACCTAAGTGGAGTATTTTTTATAATAGGTTTGACTACCATTTGTTGTTCTTGTTGTGCAATACCTGGTTTCCACTTTTGACATTCTATAAACTATACTTCATTTTGCCTTTTGTTTATACCCACTTTAAACCAACTATTATCCCCATAAGCATAAATAAACTATATATATTTAGGGATGATGTATGGATTTTGTTCAGACTTATTTAAATTTATGACCACTATTTTATGTTTTTGATGTGCTTATAATTGATTACACATAGTGTTAATAGTCATTTGGAAACCATAGGCCCATTTATTACCGATTAAGGTAGGGTAATGTGTCTCTATTGTCTTCATGTTGATGACCTCAAAATCCCCTCACATGCTAAGCTCAACAACTTTAATTTCAACATCTTCTAACTGGCCAATGGGTTTGATCTACCATAATAGACTAAACTTAATGCAACTAAATTGTATCTCAGAGTTGGTCAACCAATAGATCCCATGTTGATGAAGAAATCATATTAATTTTAATTTTGAAGTCAAATATTGAATTTGGGATTTCATATCCATCCAACTCAATATCCATTTGTGAATATGCATCCCAAGGCTTCTTGGTCTTGACATACCAAACTACTTTATCAACCCTTGTTTGTCCTCACTATGTACACTCTAGGAGATTGTGTAAGAGGTTAGCGATATTTTGGGATATATCCTCATTATGTAGTATACTGAGTAGTTTCATTAGAGGCATTAAATTAGTCACCATTCCCTCTTATTAGATTATCCTAAAAAAATTCCCATATATTTGAGCATAAATAGCTATGTTATCATCATCAAAGATTAATTTATACTATATTTCCTATAATACCTGTGTAGCTTGATACAATAAAATATTTTTTGTAGCATGATCAGGATACTTATCCTACTAAATTTTTCTAACACCATGATCCTAAGGCATTTATAAAAGAGGTAAGCCTTCCTAAACTCTTTGTTTCCTTGTGACAGCTTGCACAAATGTAATTTCCTTTGGCTTCATGTTGATCATATTTACATTACGCACTAGCTTCTCCTTTATTTTTTCTCCAATAGGGTAATCTTTTGTTTGATGTTGACCTTCAACCCTAAAGTATATATAATAAAATTATATCCAAGGATTGGTGGGATAGTTATTTTCATAATAATTATATACTCCACATAGATAACATTTCATAGGGGGTTGAGCTTTCTGATTATCATTGTTGTGACCTCCTTGATATCCACCATAATATCCTCCCCTATGTCCCCCTTTATAGCCTCATCTATTTTTTTATATCCTCACATTTGTGTTTATTTCCCCATATATCTTCCTTGTTGATTCATTTGCACATCATATCCCCCATATTGATGCTAAGGGGAACTTGGAGTCCAATTTGCCTATTGTTAATAAATATTTATGTTATTCCATGGTTTTGCATACTAAATATAATATTGCTATGAGGGAGATGGTGTATTATCATAACTTGATGGGCTTTGCGGCTAATACTATAGTGATGAAGGCATCTAATATTGAGGTGACAAATGTACCCATCCTAGAAAACCTTGAGTCACATTTTTCATCTCCACATTTGGCCGTACAATTATTTCCTTCATAGTGGGTATTTATTGATTCATAATTATGAAGATGTTATTCATTATATATTTATTTAATTCATGAAAATATTGACATATTATCTCATCATGATTTGTATAATTTCAAAAATTATAGTAAATGTTGTGTGACTTTTGGATATATTGCTGGAGAAGATGGCACTTGGACATAGGATGTCCAACTATCCTTAATATTTCACAAAATTTTGATTTAATAAGTGGATAGTCATTAATATGATGTCCCTCACGACCACATTCTATGCACCATAAGCCTAATTTAGGCTTATCATTTTCATGAATCTCATTCATCTTCCTCATAAAATCATCTAACCTAGTTTCTAATTGTGTTCATGTTGATGAAATATCTGCTTAATATTCTATCTATTTAATTCATATGGTAATAGACTAAGCATAATCCTTGGTGGAGAAATGGGATTAAAAAATATCAAACCTTAATCTTGGTTGTAGGCCATCTACAAACCAAGAAGCCTTATCTTTATATTCTAAAATAAAATTGATTTTGATCATCACATCAGAAAACCTATAATCATATTCTCCAACTGTTTCTCTAGATTTTCTATGAATTTCCTTTAAGCCTTGAATAACTTGACTGGAACATTTTATATCTTAAATTATTCTACTAGAAAATATTTAACTTGTGTGAGATCGAGGGTATTTACATTTATTTTGAAAATGAATTCCAAGGCATGTCATACTAAATCCCCTACAAGTTTGTAGTTCTTCACATCATACGATGTTACCCTTTTTATAACCCATTTCATTTTGTAGGTTACCAAGTATTTTTTAGGATCTGAAAACCCATCATATGGCATTAAAGGTACAAAAATGCCTATATTAAGTTCCATAGATGGTAGGCTGGTAGTTATTACTATAGATGTATGAATACTAATAATTATTATTGATGGCGACTATGCACTAGTTGTTACACTCTTAGGTGATTGCATAGTGTTTACTATGACTATAGGATATTACACACTAATCTTTTTAGGAGTAAAAATAAATCCTATTACCATTAATTTCATTCTTTCTAATGCCTACTTGGTTTCTACACTGAGCCTTCCAAACTTGTCGGTAAAAGAATCAAACCAACTTGAATCAGCTTCTCTCTTTGTACTTTTTCTACCTTATATAAATAAAGTGGGCTTGTGGCATGCATAACCCTAAAATGAATGACATTTTTTATAACTTGTTCTAACTTTAAACTTGAACTTGAAATATTACTACCTTCAATTTTAATGTTTTCCTATGAACTTTCATTCCTAGTTCTAGATAAAAACCCTTCAATTATGATCTACCTCTACTTCCTAACTATTCTACCTCTGTATCATTGCTTCTAGCATCCTCTTTCTCATCGGTCCCCTTATCATATTCTACATACCCACTTATTTTAGTATTTTCCACATCTTATCTCAGTAACCTCTCTTAACTAGCATCTTTTTCTTTTCTATCTCTAAGCCTAGAAATTTTTTATCTACTCTTAATCCTATTTATATTTATTTTAGGGTCACTTATATTATTCCATCTTATATGTTGTCATAGTTATCTTTATAGTATCAAAATATTCTTCTTGATCTAAGTCATTTTTCCTTCCATTTTATGGGATCAAGTCCAAGTTCTTTTTACTTGGCTCTTCATCATTCACTTTCTCCCGCATGCTCCCCCATGGTGCTCGAAGTGAGTACTCCGTGTTGGATAGAGTTGGGACAATGGCCATTTCCACAACCAACATATTTATCAATAAAGGTAGTCACTAATTTTTTTTCCTCTGATTCCTTAGACAAATCAATCTTGTGAACTCTCAAAATCTATGTATCCTTGTACTATGAACTTGGTGATATAGTTATTGATTGTAGTTTTCATCTAATAATCTATTACTCAGGACCAATTAACATCTAGGTTGTGTAGTCTGTCTAATATTTCCTCAATCCAAACTATAAATTATGTTTTTCTTGGGCTAAATTAATAGTATTATAATCTAGCTAGCCACATAGCTAATAATCCCAGTAATTTACACTAGAAAATTTCATAGATTTTACCATAGAGATGTTCTTGGATAACCCCTTTTGCAATTTTTTGACTATCTATGCTTCTTCTTATGCAAATTTATCTATTATCTCATCTAAACATATTTATATATCTCTCTTCCCTAGAAACCATATTATAATATTTCATCTAAATATGTTCCACACTCACTACACTATTGTTAGAAGAGGTTCCTAGAAATACTTTAGAACATGCTAATTATAAAGATAGCTTGCACAGTGGAGAGTACCAACAATCACATAAGAGATAACAATATTACCTACCATCTATGATGTACAAATATTCACCTAAGAGAAATAATGAATAGATTCTAATAGAAGTCAACCATAACTAGTATAGCATTCGATAATAGATTAAAGTAAAGTAGAGTACTCACTACATATAAACTATGTATAAAATAATATAAGGAAAACTATAATTGTCAATTCCATTAATATCTATCAACACATCATAACCATATTCTATTACATCAAAGTGTTATATATAGTCTTTTACAATTATGTTGTCTCTTCACATTCCAGTCTTTCGAGATACAAAAGGAAAGGCTCTTTGCATTTTTTTATTGCCTAATTAGTCTTACAAGGCCGAATACATACAAAATTTATATAAAATACAAATTCATACACTTTGCACATGTTTCCATCTATTATATGTCATAGTTTTACCATGTTCCATTCTTCATCTAATAATCCAAAACATGAAGAAAAGCCTTAGACTATACCAAACACTTTGAAACCTAGATCACATAATCCTTTGATGAAAGGTTGATCGAATGAGAATTTGAAATTAGGTAAAGTGTTTTCTTATTAATTATTAGCATTATGCCTAGGGAGGGTGCCTTCATAGTTACAATAATCATTATGAGGAAATTAAGAGATCCAAAATTATCTAATAAGTATACTAGAAAGTTAATCTCACAATAGTTTTAGCAGAAATAAATATTCTCAAAAAGAAGAATGACATGGATGACATATTGAATGGTTGAATTGATTTCCCACTGATCATATCTTCTCAATTTAACAATGTTGATAATCAAGAGAGAATCACCTTCCAAAAATAATTTCCTAAAATTAAATTTAATAGTTGTTCTCAAACCTTTGATAGGAGCTAGAGATTTAGCCAAATTATTTGAATACCAAGGAATCTTGAAGGCATATCTTGATATCACTTGTCCCATTTTAATTTTTGACTATTTCTTCCACCACTAGAAAGACCTATGATGTATTTAGATGCCCTATAAAAATTTAGTTTAAAATAATTGTCACTTGGGGTTTGAAAAATCCATTAATATTTTGTTGATTTGAGGAGGGAGGTTGAATTTTTGATTCCATAAGTTCAATTTTAAGAGAATATGATGTTTCTCACATGTGATTTTCTCTTCTAGAGGAAATGATCACCTGAATTTTAATAGTAAGGATTTATTCAAAGAGTGATAGGTTATTGATGACTTTATTATTTCTTTCTTTCCATAATCTCTAGTTGATCATAGATGAAGCCATTTCCCATATAATTTTAATGAGACCTTCTCATTCTTATGTTGAGTTAATCACAATTTACTAAATAGAACTAAATGTTACCCAAAATATTTTTATTTTGATAACGAACCAAGATAAAATTCTCCATGAAAAATTATAATGAAGACTAATTTTTTTTGAGTTTCTATAATTATTTTTACATAAGACACACTAAGTGGGCCCCTTAAAAATAATCCTTTGAAGTCTATCCTATAAAATTGATTTTTTATTCATGATAAACCATATTTTTGCACTAACTTTAGTAAGTTCCTAAGGGATCCACACTTTTGTGATAATCTATATTTATATATTAATATAATAAATTAAAATATTATAGCCTTGAATCACTAAAACATTTATAGAAGGATATCCATTCTATTTTAAACCATCATTATCCTCTAAGCTAATAATATTATAAGCTTTCAATGAGAGGTTGAAAGAAATAAGAAGATAATTGGAATGGTTAGCTGTAGAAGGATTAGGTTTTTTCCAAACTCTCTAAGAGCCCCATACACTTTGGGTTTATATTTAGTATTTAAAAACTAGGGGTCCCTATAGGTTTTTAATTTAATCTTAAAAAATGTTGAAGGAAGGATTACTATAAATAGCACCGACACTAGACCATGAATCGTTTCAAAATTTAACATATCTTATCATTTTTTTATATCCTAGTAGAGGGAGTTAGAGATAAGGTATATACATTTCCCAAGGAAATTCCTAATGTGAGACACATATAATCAATTATTTTTAGTAAAAATAAAAGAAATGTCATCTATATTATCAAGAGACTATACTCAAAGCAATATGTTCCAAGTGTTATCTTTGTCCTAATAGATTCTCCATAGAATTTTTGCTCTTAGAGCTTCATTAATTATAGTCCCACCTTTAGATTTAGGCAAGTGTACTTCTTCTCGTTCATAAAATACATTTTCATATACTTATAATGGCCATTCCATAAAAAAAATTCATAATACCAATTAATCTATATTTAACACTATTTTGAGCTTTTTGATAGCTGAATATGATTCAATGATTTATTGATCAATAGATAGGATATGATATACAAGAGAGAAAATAGTTGTATAGTTGAATTGACATGCGATAACTACTAACTACAACATAACTCAAAGCTAACAATGTAATAACTACGCTAATAGAGTTAACCTCCATGGTAACATTTTCCCCTTTATTAAATTGTTTTTACAAATGTGCCCTAGAAATAGATCAAATTTCACCTTTGCAATAGATTTGGTGAGTATATCTACTATCTGAGAATCTATTGGGTAGTACTAGATCTGAATATGATGGTATAAAACTTGTTATCAAATATAGTGGCACTGCACCATAATGTGTTTGGTCTTCTCATAAAATACTAGATTATTGACAAGATTTAACACACATTGATTGTCACAAAAAAACTATTAACTGATCTCTAGGAATGTTTATGTTAGATATAATATGACATAACCAAATTTTTGTGCACATAGCTCCTCATATGACACAATATTCTACTTCCATGGATGATAAAGCAACAACATATTCCTTCTTACTAATCCATGAAATTTGTTTAGATTCTAGATGAAAAATATACCCTGAGTTTGATTTCCTGTCATCAATATATCCAACATAGTCTAAGTCTATGTAAACCTAAAAGAAGAAATTTGAGTTCTTCTTGTATTCCATATCATAATTAGATATACCTTAGATATGTCTCAATACATGCTTAGTTGCAACCCAATGACACTTCTTTGGCTCGTGCATGATTTTTGAAAGACAGTTGACATCAAAGCATATGTTTGGTCTAGTATAATTCAAGTAAATGAGACTCCCAAAAAACTATCTATAATAAGTTTCACCTATTTGAGGTGAATCCTAAAATCAAGATAGTTTCAAACCTTTATCCATTGGATTTGACATTGATTTACAATCTATCATCCCATATTTCTCAAGGAACATCATCGCATATTTCATCTATGAGACAAAAATATGATTCTTCTTTTTCCATATCTCCAAGCCAAGACAAAAATGAAGTAGACCCAAATCTATCATGTCGAAGGATTTCTTGAAGTCATTCTTTAATTCTTCAAAAAGTTCATCTGAACTTCCTATGATCACGAGATCATCTACATACAAAACTAGAATGAAAATATATGTGCTTACCTTTTTTATATACAAATTAGTATTTAAGGGGATACAAATGCATTTATTCTGCAAGATATGATCATAAATATTAATTACCATGACCTTGGTGCTTTCTTAAGTCCATAAAGTGACTTAATTTGATGACATACCTTAGGTGGATGTTGTTCATCAATGAAGCCTTTTGGTTGGGTCATGTACACTTATTCTTTGAGATCATCATTCAAAAATACACTTTTCACATCCATCTTTTAAAGCTTTCATCCCTTTTGTGTTTCAAGTTTAAAAATAAATCTAATGATATTGATATTAGTAATGGGTGCAAAGGTCTCCTCATAGTCATTTCCTTTTCATTAAGCATATCCTTTTATAATAAGTCATGCTTTATATTTGTTGATAGATCCATCTACCTTGTACTTTATCTTGAAAATCCACTTGCAACCAATGTATTTCTTTTTTATAGGAATATAGACAAGTTCCCATGTCCCATTTTGATGAGGGCATTGTATTCAAAATCTATGGCCTTCTTTCACTGAGGTTAACATAAAGCCTTTTGAATTGTATTTGGTTTGATGCTATCAACTATTAAACTCATTAGTGTGATATTAACTTCCTATCTCACTTGTCTTCTTGTCTAAACTCCTGATGAAGTATATATTATAAATAAGCCACACCCTGACCAATGATGAGATGGCCGTAGAGGGGATAGTAGATTAGTTGGTATATCACTCCAACAATAAATGTAAGGTCCTAGGTTAGAGTCTTATTTGGTCCATATGAGTTGTAGCTCAACATGTGGTATCAAAGCTAGGATAGGATCCCCAAGCACCTATAGTGTGCTTAAGGGGGGATGTTGGAAATAATCCACACCTAGACCAATGATGGGTTGGCCATAGAGGGGTCATTAGCTCAGTTTGTATAGTATCCAACATCCTATAACGGAAAATGTAGTGAAGCTTGGGAGAGCAGTTTGATCATAGCATTTTATTTTCACATCCTAGAGAATTGAAAACTTGTTAAGCACTAACAATACATCCAAGTGTAGAAGAAAGTTTGGAAGTTTCCTAAGGAAAGAGAAATGCTTGAGAGTACAATGTGACATGAAACCTATGTAGCATCATGATAGAGAAAGTGTATGCACAATAAAGAGATGTAAAGGAGTAGTCAACATGAGCATTAAATTTCATTTGACTAATCAGTGGCCTTACATAAGCGTGATCAGTATTCATCTAAAACATGAAGATAATGAATCACTTTTTATCTACAAAGCATGGAGTTTTAGGGGAAAGCCTAGAATCAATAAAGAAACATTGAAGCCATAAAGTGTGATTAGCCAAAGCATCATTGAAGCCACAAAGTGAAGTTTGGAAGTCTAAACTTATAAATCTTGATCAACACTCCTTAAATGCATTCTTGAAAGGTACAATAGAATTGATTACAATAATAAACTTGAATGGCCAAAGTAAGTCAAAGTACAATGTGGGAACCTAAGCCTTGTCAAGTATATACTTTTAATATAGAATTTTGAAGCAATAAATATTGGTTTGTTAGATTTGTAAAATTTTGTATAAATTAAAAAAAATGTCTACACCCAAACTCCTCTTGTCTGATTCCCAAATCCTTAAAGGGCCAAATTTTGTCACATCAAAGATGAAGATGTGAATGATTCTTCAATTCTAAGAATTATGGGGAATCATCATTAGTGTGGTGACCTTTCCTACCAGAGTTGATGAGCAAGTCAAATATGACAAGTCAAATGAAAAAAACTATTATTGATAACACTCAATGTTATCGATGAGGTTCAACCTCATATTCAGGACACATTAATATTGAAAGAGGAATTAGAAATTATGCCCACCATATGCAAGGTAAAGAATCAGATGAAGATGTTCCATCTCTAGTCAAAGCTTCATACTTTGAGTATGAAAGATGGTGAAAAGTTGAGGAATTCTTACATCAAGTAGTATAACTATGAGCATAATTAATTGTCCTTGGATAAAAGATCAAGGACAATATTTTGGTTCAAATCACATTGAGATCTCTCCCCTCTCATTTTTTCATGTTCATCACAACACTGAACATCACAAAGTAAGTAGTGTCTTTCAAATAACTAGTAAATCTACTTCAACAAGATGAAGCCATCCAATCTATGAAAGAAGACTTCAAGGATAAATCCATAATTTCCAAGGCACATGGTTTAAAATTATCAAAAGGAACACTAAATCAAACATAATAATAATATAACTATGAAAAATCAAAAATTTGGTGTCATATTTTTCAAACCAATATGCATGATACTAATAGATGTTAGTATAATGCCTTGATAGAACACTCATCCAATCAAGAGGGCACATCTAGTAGATATGAGTCACATAAATCCAAAAAACATTATCAGTGATGGAAGAAACATGAACATGTAGTAGCACAATATTAATATGATGATGAATCTAAAGAGGAAGTACCCAAAAAGTAGAATGTAACAACACATATAAAGACATAGTTGTCTCCCAAACCTCATCACACACAATAAAATTTTGGTTGATTGACTCTACCACTAACAAGCATATAAAAGGATGCAATTAACTATTTGATTCACTAATGACTCAACCCACTGGAGATCAAGTTCAAATTGTAGATGATAAAGAGTATGTTGTAGAAGGAATTGGCACTATCACCATTCCTCTCAAGACATGAACTTGTACTCGCACAAAGGTATTTTATGTCCCTAGGTGGATAATAAATATCTTATTTGTAATTTAGATCTTGAATCATAAGTTTAAGGTAGATTTCATGATTAATAATGACACAAAATATTGTCTCCTCTCATGGGATGATTAGGTCATTAGTAGATCTTTTCTAAAGGATTGATTATTTTCCCTAGCTTTAATTTCATCTAATGTTGTTACTCTATCTAATCTACAATAGAATCTATAGCATTATGGTATTATTGATATGGTCACCTTAACATTGGTTATTTATACTAGCTCAGCTCTAAGGCCATGGTCCATGGACTTCCTTAGTTGTATCATTCCTTTCTTTTATACCTTGGGTAACTTATTGGAAAATAACATAGGGTTCTATTCGAGCCAAGTTTCTCACAAGCCAAGGATCATCTTGATGTGGTACATACCAATCTATGCAGACCCCTACCTACTTCTTTCCAAGGATTTAATTACTTTTAGCTATTCATTTATGATTTCTCTTGAAATACATGGGTGTTATTTCTAAATAAGTGTGAATCCTTAACTCATTTTAAGGTCCTCTATTAGCTTGTTGTCACTTAGTTAGGGAGACATATTCAACTCCTCCACTCAGATCAAGGGGAGAATTCACATCAAAGTAATTCTTAGCATTCTTTAAGTAACATGGCATCAAATAGCACCTAACTACTCCTTATACACCACAACATAATGTAATAGTAGAGTGATTCAATAATTCAGTCATGGAGATGGCTCGTTGCATGCTTTCCACTATAAAGTTGGACATACCATTTTGGGAAGAAGTAGTTCCGAAAGTAGTATATCTTCCCAATAGGGAAACTAAAAATATCTTTCAAGATAAGACATTGAAAGAGTTAAGAAGTGGTCATAAACCTTTGATCTCTCATCTTTGAGTATTTGGTTGTACATCATATATATATGTCCTTGATGAAAAGAGGAATAGGATCAAACCAAAGACACTCTAGTACCTTCTATTGCCATATAACACTACCTAAAAATCATAGAATCTTATGGATCCTAAGATAAATAATCCATATGAAAGTTGAGATATGTTTTGTGATGAGTCATCATTCAACTCATTGTCATAGAAGGAGTGAGAACATACCACTTCTCATAGATAGTTCCCACAGTTACATGATGAGAATGAAAAATATTCTCACAAAGAAGGTGAGATGTAAAGAGAATTATTTATTGATCTTAGAAATATGAAAGATAATTCTTCATCGAATTAGCAACAGATTTGAAGTCTAAAATGGGAAGCAATAACCACTAGGGACTCACACCTGAACTCTAATCTAGATACTATTGAGATACAACTCATATGGATCATCTAGGACTCAAATATAAGACCTTCTATTTACTTTTGGAGTACTCTACCGATTGAGCTACTAGCCCCTCTATAGGTAGCCTATCATTGGTCTGGGTGTGGCTTATTTCTAACACCCCCCTTAAGCCACACTGTAGGTGCTTAGGGCTCCTAGCTTAGCTCTGATACGAAATGATAGTTGAATATGCTTCAATGATTTATTGATCAATAGATAGGATATTATATACAAGAGATAACATATTTATATAGTCTAAATGACCTGCAATCACTACTAACTACAACATAACTAAAAACTAATAATGTAATAGCTACACTAACAATGATAATAGCTATACTAACACTTTTGAGATTGAAATCATGTAAACTAGTATTGCTCAAATAATAAATTTAATTAATTGAATTTTTAATTGCCAAGAGATCCATTTTAATTTTATGAAGCAAATTTATTCTACAAGGTTTTGTGCATATTTTCCCAAACTTATTTTTTTGACTAACCATCAAAGTGGGGGATCCCCAAGTATTTGCTCAAGAGAGAAGCCAAATAAAAACTAATACTTTTCTTAAAATTATTTTATTTGTGGAGTGAATTTTTGAAGAATAAAATTTAGGATTCAAAAAGGTTAACCTTATAACCCAAAGCATGTTGATATCAATCTATAATTTTATTCAACATTCTAGATTCACTAATGCGAGTGAAGTTTCCCAAAATTGTATTATCCATAAATTATCCATGAGATAAGTTTACATTCTCAATATGAGAATGTTAAATCCATTAATGAGATTTAGATATTTTACCCATGATATGTATCTTCCTATGGCATATTCCATGATTATTAAGTGGTAGTATGAGATAGGATCTTTGTGATGGAGACCCTTAAAAGTAATGAAAAAACTAGTTAGGACTCTTTTTACAAGAACTAAAAACATAGGAGTAGAGAAATAATATTATATACAATCAAACTAAGCCTCTGGGAACCCACATTTGTTAAGGATTTTTGAAAATAAATTTTTAATTTACCGTATCATAATCTCTTCTAATATCAAGTTTAATGATCATGGTCATTTCGTTCTTGAATTTAGCTGAGTGGATTAACACATGCATAATAACAACACCATCTAAGATTTGTCTATTTTAGATAAAACCACCTTGTTATTCTGAAATAAGAAGAGGAGGGATAATTTTAAGATGATTAGCAAACATTTTTAAATTAATTTTATAGATGGTGTTGCAAAGGGAAATAGGTTTAATGGTGTCTAATTAGCCAATATTGCCTTTCTTGGGTATCATAGATATAAAGTTGAAATTAAAATAATTCATAATTATTCTTGAGGATATAGATTCATTACCATATTTTAGAATATATATTTTTATAATTTCTCTAATGTGTTTGAAAAATACCATAGGTAACCTCTTAAGGCCCATGTTTTTATCATTATCCATGCTCTAAAGTGCAATCTAGATTTATTTTTTCATGAAATGACTCATTAAATGAGAATTCTTATCATCATTATTAATTATTGGAATATGATTCACATATTCATGTTGCTCAAAATCAAAATCTAGAGAGTAATCTTCAATAAAGTTTTCAAACAAATAGAATACATCATTTTTAATCACATCCAAATCTTTAATATAACAACCGTTGATAGTTTTGCATTTTTGAGATCTTATTATAATTAATCTTAGATAGATCAGATTCATGAAATAATTTTGTGTTATAGTATGTTTATTTAAGTCAACATTCCCTATTTTTTTCTATAATATATCCTCTATTATCAAAATCAAGTTCAGCTTTGCACTTGGCTTTTCTTCCATGAAAAGTGATGTCTTGTCATGATAAACCCTCTATACTTGGTCTTGAATGATCTAAATATCAATTTAAATAGATTATTTTTCACTAAATATGTTCCAAAATACTTACTTATTCAATTTTAATAGGCATTATCTAACATTTCTCAGCTTATGATCTACAATAAATATTTTAGTCCTACCAATAGGAGCTAGTTCTTTCCACAAATATTTCATAAGGTCCATTATATTTATATCCTTTAGATGCATCAATTTGAATCTAAAGGTTGTGATACTAGGAGAAATATCTCTTTTGATCATGATAAAAATAGGCACATTGTCAGACCCTAAAATTTAAGAATTTCATAGTGAATGATCTAGTTTTGATTTAACCAATGATTAGAGACCAAAAATATTTCAGTTCATTAATCAGTGTTACCAAAATAAACTCTTTTGTTAGTCCAAGTTAATGATCCATATTTATCTCCATTTCCCAAATATTATTTCCATTGATAAATTTAATGAAGTTTGATTGTGATTGAGTATTTCTTATAATCCCATCTCTTGTCTCCTTATGTCTCAAGATATAGTTGAATTCACTACCCAACATAATCAATTCATTTTTAGAAATTTAAAATTGTAGATATTTATTTCCACATTATCTATTTAGTAATCAATATTTTGTTAGCATACACATTGATGATGGAAAAATACATACTCTCCTTGAGGTTTGATTTCTTAAGGTATATCCAATTTTTACTCGACTCCATAATTGAGAATGTAGATATATATTTATTAAAGAGGACATATATTCCACCTAACTGAAGCTCATATCCAATTCAAAAGGAAGCAAAGGGTTGGAATTTTTTTAACAATTTTGTTGACACATTGTTTTTTTTAAGCTTATTTTATTGGATAAAAGCTAAATCTTGGATATGGATTTGGGTTTGTCTCTTGAGAACCCTCCTTTTTTTAGGATATCCCATTCCCTTAACATTCCAAGAGAATATATTCATTTATCTTTTGAAAATATCTTCCCCCTTCCTTATTTCAATATTTTCTATCCTTTATAATTAGAGTTTGTAATGAGGAGCTTACAGAATTATTATTTGAAACCCTTGCAGACCAATGTAGAACTTTTTCATTTTCCATTTCCCAAGTTAATAATTTTTATAGAGTGGTGTCTTATATATTTTACTACCTTTAATGATTTTATAAATATTGAAATTACCTTTATCATGTCATATTTTAATTTACCCCACAAAAATATCAAGAATGTAATCAAACTAAAAAAATAATCTTGAAAGCTCAAGGGATTTTGAGAAAAACTAGGGGGATAAATATGAGGGAGAGGATGAGTAATATATTTTACCAGGGAAGGGGGATGAGAAGCAGCAGAAGTCAAGACTAGGTTAACATCATACATTAGGGAAAGGGGTATATCCATAGAAATTTTAATGTTTATAAGATCGACCACAACCAAAACCTTAATATATGGAGAGGGATGAGGTTGGGATTTATGAATCACTTAAAATAAAACTTCTAGGGGGGAAATTTGAGTTTAAGATGGGGGAAAGAAAAAATATTGTGGGGATTAGCCAAGATGGGTAAATTTCCTATAAATGACTCTGGATATGGGTGCCATTGCACATGAATTTGGTAAATTCTCATATTAAACTTATTTTATCCAACTATGATCACCAACCATAAGTTAGATCTCTTTTAATAGAGGATTATTCAAGTTAATATTGATGCACAATATAACACATACACCTCTAAATGTTTATTCAAATCTGCATGATCTATGTCAATCAAGGGTCCAATTTTATATCAAGTATGACATTGGGCATATACATTCTAAAATTTTAAGGGTATGCCAAAAGGTCTCATCTAGATTTTAATGCTTGGAAGATCCAAAAAAGAAACATCAAGACCCTTTCTTAATTAAAAATATAAATACCAAAATTTATCAAAATTTAAGGACCTGCCTAGAAAAATTTTGTCTCTATATTAGTTTTTAGATAATGTGACAACAAAAAAACTTTGTAGAGGTAGGATACAGAAAAAAGAAGATCCATTTTCCAAGTTATACAAGGCCAACTAATCAGTTCCTCTAGAGATAGTTGAATTCCATCAAAATTCCCAATAAAATACCTTGATTCTAATAAATTTGCTTCCTTCTACATGATTTATGGATCCAAGATAATGGTAGGTCTATTTATATTTACCTTCAAAAAATCCATAATTTTATTCTCTCATTTGAGTAATTGAATTATTTCTCTACCTAATTTTGATAGGGTTGGGAAGTCTTATAAGATTTTGGTTCAAAACGAGTGGAAATAACTGCTCTCTCTCTCTCTCTCTCTCTCTCTCTCTCTCTCTCTCTCTCTCTCTCTCTCTCTCTCTCTCTCTCTCTCTCTCTCTCTCTCTCTCTCTCTCTCTCTCTCTAGATGATTTTTTTAGTTTCTTGGTCTCATCTTGTATTGATTATTATATCAAAGTATTTATGAATACATGAATATAATTATGCTCATCGATTTGCTATGTCAAGTTTAATGGGGAAGAAGAATTACATTCTAAGATAACTTTATCCATCGCTAAGATTGCATTGTCCATAACTAACACCATTTTATCCATCCCCTAGAGACTATACATGTAATCAAATTAGATGTGGGGTCATAATAGGTGAACCAGTTATGAGTGCACTTGAAACCAAATAGTTCAAACTCTTTGAACTTGCATCTAGATTTTAAATAAAAACATTAAGAAGGATGGGGAAAACTAATACCTAAATTTAATTTATTCCCCTAATTATGAAAGCTTCAATCCTAAGCTCCATAATTCAAACTTAAAATAAATATTCTAAAAACATGAAGGAAGAATACTTTTATCATATCCATGAAAAACAACTGATCCTAACCAAAATAGACTGGTTGAAAGTCCAAAGGTCCACCAAAAAATCTACCAACCACTTATATAGCTATAAATCCTCCATCACAACTCACAAAGATGTTCAAATGATACATAAAAATATACTAAGATGAGGCACATATAACTTTGATGAAATTAAATTATCTATGCCTAGGATCTTGTGTTGTTTGTCCTCACTTTGATCTAGTTTTACAGCCTCCTCATATTTTGAGGAGGACTACATCCTTACCTACATTTACACATAAACACAACCTCTTATTTACCCTGGCCTATCTACCTCCTCACATTTGACATGAACTAGAGTTAGAGATAGCCAAAATCAGATAGCCATGACCTATGGGTCTATGATATTCATGTTATCATCCATAGTATTATGAAAGGTCACTCTTATGAAGTATACCTAAATTCTTCCCTTAGTCTATTTAAATCTAAGACTCTTAAATTCTTCCCTTGCTCATTCAATATTTCATACAATTGAATCCCATAGTTTTTGTTGATGGATTGAGCTCCTTCCACTCTATTTTTTCTATTATCTAACTTTTGATCAAAAAATTCCACTGAGAGTTATGCTTTAAATTTTTTTGTTGTGCCCAGTCAATGATAGTGATCCATTCCATCACATTCCATTTTTACAAAATAAATATTCACGTGTGCCCAAGAAATGGTAATGAAATAAATCCCCTTCCATGAGATCCATACATCAATCTTTAAAAATATCATACTCTCAAATCCATCCCTTGCTCATTCAATATTGTATCTAGCTAAAACCCATGCTTTCTCTTATCAAACTTGTTAATTGTTTTATATCCTTCCACTATGTTTTTATATTATTGAACTTGTGATTAAAACTGCTCTGAGGTCACCAAGGTAGTATGGGGAGCATACCAATTGGTTGTTGAGACAACTACGTGGTGGTCCAACAAAAGGTTAAAAATGAATTTTAATTTGACCACCACAACTTGGGCTCAGTTTGTGGCATTATTCAGATCACAATGACTCCAACAACTTTATTTTGATTAGAAACTCATAGAATTTTAAAATCTAAAGTAGGGTGAAATGTGGATGAATGAGTACTAAGAATTTTTCACTAAGTTGTTAATGATGAACCTCAGTATCATGGAGATGAGTGGTTTAGGATTAGGAATTTTATCATGGGTTTGAAGCCCTATAATGGTGGAGTTGTAGATGTTTATGGACTTTACACCATGGACTAGGTCTTCGAGAAGTTAATTAAATAGAAGAAGAAACTAAAGTCTCTTTCATAATCCAAGGATAAGTTTAAGAAAACATTTAGAAATTCTAAGTCAACCATGAAAAAGAAAAATTGGAAACAGAGGAGTGAAAACTCTAGGAAATAGTTTAAAAACTAGAATGCCAAGTTTGACAATGGTTTGGGCAACAAGAAATAAGGCAATGAATCCAAATATGGTTTCAGTGGAAACCAATAGAATGTCAGGAAATGACCACTAGGAGGATGTTTTATTTGTAAATAGGATCATTATGCTCGTGATTGTCCATAGGACAAGTCAAACAACAAAGGCCCTAATCCTCAGCAAGGTAGTTTTCAATAATGAATTCATGCAACAATTGATAATTGACAAGTTGAATATTAACCATTACCTATTAAGATATTATGTACTTTATTTGATCATCTAATTTCTATTTTGATAGATATAGGAGCCACTAAATGTTTTATAGCTCTTAGTATGCTTCGTAAGTTCACTATAAGAGCTGGTGTAATGGCAAATGTATGGTTAGTATAATATGAGAATGATGTAAAAATCATGGTTGATAGGTGTTTAGTCAAAATAGAGATTAGGTTGCTTGAATTCACAATAGTTATGGATTTGTATGTAGCACCTCTAGGATCATATGATGTGATCTTTGGAATCAACTGGCTTAAAAAACATAAATCCAAGGTTGACTGCTACCTAAAGAAGGTTGAGTATCTTGATGATGTCAAGAATCACACAAATTCAAGGCGACAAGAGAGAGTTGAAGCTTAGGTAGATTTTAGCTCTGTAGTTAAGAAGGCTCAATGAAAAGGGTTCGAAGCATATATTGTCAAGATAAATGAAATGGAGGAACCTAAAGAACCATCTCTCGAAGATTGCCCATTTCTTATAGATTTACATGGTTTATTTCTAGAAGAGTTTATGGGTTTGCATCTTAGACATGAGTTTTATTTTTCTATCAACATCATACCTAGTTTAGAACCATAGTCTAAGGCACTATATAGGATGATAACCATTGATTTGGTTGAATTGAAGACTCAACCTTAGGGGTTATTGGAAAATGGGTTGATTAGGCCAAGTGTCTTTCCATGAGGTACACTAATTGTCTTTGTTAAGAAGAAGGATGGTACCTTTTGAATATGTATTAACTACAGAATGTTGAATAAGGTAACCATCAAATACAAGTATCTACTACCTCATATAAATGATCTTTTCAATCAAATATGAGGAGAAACTATATTTTCAAAGATTGATCATCAAGTAAGATACCATTAGTTGATGATTCAGGATGAGGACATTCTAAAAATAGCATTCATAACTTAGTACAAACACTATGACTTTACAGTGTTACCTTTTGGACTTACTAATGCTCTAGTCACATTCATGAATCTCATGAATAGTGTATTTACATATAACCTTGATCACTTTGTTCTAGACTTTTTTGATGACATTATTATCTATTCAAAGAATGAAGAGGAGAACTTCAACATTTGGAACTTGTTCTGCAATGGTTGTGGAAGCACAAACTATATGACAAATTATCTAGGTGTGCATTTTTCTAGGAAAGAGTCTAGTATTTGGGACACATTATTTGTGTAGACAGTATCTGTGTAAATCTATGGAAGATTAGAGCCATTATGAAATGGCCAGTACTTAAGAATGTGCATGAAGTTAGAAGATTTATGGGGATAGTAGGCCTATAAAGGAAGCTCAGTCTAAAATTTTCCAAAATATATAATCTAATTACTTCCTTTCAATTGAAGAATCAAAAAAAAAATTGGTCAAAGAAGTGTGAACTAGCTTTCTAGGAGTTGAAGAGAAAGCTTACGTCTACACTAGTGTTGAGAGTTCTGGACCCCAATGATCATTTTTTAGTGGTCAAAAATGCATCAAGAGATGGACTAGGTGGATTCCTTATGTAAAATAGTATAGTAGTGGATTATGGGTCATGAAATTTAAATCCATATGAGGTGAATTATGCCCCTCATGATTTGGAACTTGCAACAATTGTTCATGATTTGCGTGTGTGATGTAATTACTTGTTGGGAAAACCTTTTGAGCTCAAGAAGGATAACTTGAGAGTTAAGTATATTTTTAATCAACCTAATTTGAATGTTTGTCAGAAACATTGGCTTGATTTTTTATCTAACTATGATTTTGACATCAGTTATATTAAAGGCAAGGGGAATAGAGTAGTCGATGCCCTTAGTCATAGAAGGTACATAACATCTATAACTACTATCAGGAGTACCTTCAAAGATCAGGGGATTGAGTTCTCTCCAAAAAATGAATTTTATGATCAAATCATAAAATATTTTTTAGAGAATGCTCAAAATCCTTGGTATAAAGGATTTAATTTGGATAGTGATGGTCTATTATATTACAATAGATTGATGTATGTGTCAGAACATGAGAATCTATGGATCATAATGCTAAAACAATTTCATAGTGCCACTTATCTAACACATCCAAGTGTAATCAAGATCATGACAGAGCTTATAAAATTATAATTTTGGAAAGGAATCAAGAAAGATGTAGCTAATTATGTGTCATGTTGTCTAGAGTGTCAGCAAATGAAAGCTGAGCATGTACATCTGGTTGGATTATTATATCCACATGATATTTCAGAATGTAAATGGTAAGTGATCAACATGAACTTTGTCCAAGGGTTATCGATGTCATGGAATGGGCATGATATAATCTTAGTGGTTGTTGACAAACTAACCAAGGTGGCTCACTTCATACTAGGAAATTTGATAGATGATGTACCTACCCTTGTAAAGATATTCATTAAGGAAGTGTATAGGTTGCATGGTTTTCCATAGAGGATCATTTTAGATCATGATTTGAAGATGACTTTGACATTTTGGATGACTCTATATTAAGATTTGGGTATGCAACTTAACTTCAGTACAGCTTACTGTGAACTAGGAATTTAACTCAAGAGAGGATGGTTAGTATCGTGTTAGTTCCAAAATGAAATAAACACACTAGCATAACATATATAAGCCTAGTTACTAGGAGGAGCTAAGTTAACAATACCAAAATGGAAAACACAATTAAAATAAAAAATAAACCTTCTTTCACCTTTCTTGGATGCTCTAAATAGATTGTTGAAGTGGCTTGCTTGGTTTATGCTCATGAAGTCTACGTCAATGAAGTGTGTCTACCTCTATCTCTCCTTAGCACCATGTTTGGCTTTGTCTTGGCTTATCTTGGCTCAATATTTGGGAATTATAACACTAAAATTTAATGATTTTGAATGCATTTGGGAATTATAAGTTTAGCATAAAAGATCTTTTTTATTCAATATGCAACGGCTCCTATTTATAGATTTTTAAAAATGCTTAGAATCAACCTGAACCATCCATCTCTAGATGAAGATGTGTGGCTAAGGATTAATTCAATTATGTAATTAAAATTCATAAATAGGCTCATCAATATTTGGGGTAAAGGGGCATTGAATAGGCATGGAGGGTCTTAATGAGGCATGGGAGGCATAAATGCTAATATTTGTGACATTTATGGCCTAGGGATGTGTTCCCAAGAAATAATGTCATTTAATGATGTAGATATTCAATATTCATTTCTAAAAAGAAATTATTCAAAAATTTCCATGTTATTCTTAATTAGGCTCATGATTTGGTTTAATTAACTCTTAAGCATGATTAAGCACTTTGATGCAAACCTTGGCTTTTTGTGCACAAATTAAACAAATTGGTCAAAATGTCTTGTTATTAGCTCAAAATTTGATTGGATTAGAATTGGAAGTTGATGTTAGATGTATTAGATCCATTATCCCATTTAGGATGTTTCCAACACAAAATAACAAGTGCACATGTCTCGTACAATAAATTTGATAGGAAAGAGCAATCCATGATGCCCAGGTGCAAAATTGGCATTTTGAGACTCGAAATGATCTGATCAAAGTTAGCTAGCCCATAAAATACATTACCCCATTTAATGATGACCTATCCAAAATAAACACTTAAATATATCAATATCAACTCTTTCAATGTGTTTTAGTGTTTTTAAGCCAAATTATACATTTTGGTAGAAATTGGTCAAAACCCTAATTGAAGGTCATCGGTGGCTAGTTTTAGGTGTCTATAGTTTGCCCCTATTTGGGAAGATGTTGCAAACCATAGGCAAAGTAATGTCTTCTCAAATAATGAGTAAAGGTATGTATGACAAAAATAAGATGGTGATTGAAGAAAAATCTCCAAATGGTGTTTGGAAAGCCTATGATGATGCCCCCCTAAGGGAGTGACCATCACATATGTTGATGGATGGTCCCTAAAAAAGAAGCAAGAAGAAAAGTAGAATTAACCTACGGTTGAGAGTAATCTAAATGAGAAAATTCTTACATGCATTGATTTGTTAAAGATTACTAATTTTCCTAAAGGCAATTATAATCAAGAATAAAAGTCAAAAATAATGATTTAAACATAGGCGATTATAATCATTAAGAGGACCTGGATTGGCTAAAGATGATTATGCCCTAGTTAGGGCTGATTAACAAGCATAACTCAAGGATCTAACCTATAATATAGATTAACTATGAGTGGGCACAAATGTAGATGTGATGGTATAATGACTAAAGAAGCCATAAATAACCAAACATATGAGGATGCACAAAGTGATGAAAGAGATAGATACAGGGATGAGATTGATCAATAGAAAAGATTCAATTATACCTACTATTGATTAATTTTGACCCTTGGTCAAAATTGGTCAACCCATATCTTTTTATAACTTTTTATAAGTTCACCCATGTCTTATAGGGGTGTGTTTTTAGTCTAAAACATCTACTTATTCATAGTCCATCCTTGGTCCAAAGTCTAGGCCTAGAATTAGTCAAGTAAAAGAAAGTCAACTCTAGTTAAATAGAGTCAAACTTAGTCAAAGTATGTAAATATGTGTTGTGGGTCCTAATGTGGTTTCTAACATGTGTTAATCTCTTTTTATGCAATTTATCTTCATCTCTCACTTTCAATATGCAAAAAGAGCTTGTGGGCCCACTTTGGGTTAGATTCAAGGACTTGTATAGATGGTAGGTGGAATTAGATCAGCTCCAAATAGAGAATAAATGTGGCTAAGGTCAAAAAGAGTTATTGGAATATTTTTGGTAGGCCAATATTTAGTTAAAAGTTAGAAAGGGCAATTTCTCCTTAATTTTAAGCCCTTTTGGGCACTTGTATGGCCACTACCATCTAATCTCTAGCTAAAAACATGAGTGTGGGGTCTCTTCATCTCCTCACAACCATTTCCAAATTCATATTTTAAGTATAATTCAAAAAAATCTTTTGCAACTTAATTTCCCATTCTCTCCCCTTGGCACACAAAGAAGGCTAAACTTCAAGCACTTGGTACAGAAGGTACAGCTAGAGTTGGAAGGAGTGATTATACAGGTGGATTTCACTCTAAATTTAATTAATTTTAATAATATTATTTTATGTTTTGATACATCCTCATTTATTAACAATCACTAACAATCCAATCATCCTTTTATAGAATTACATCCAAGAGGGGTAGAATTATGCATCTATTTTAGGTCTACAATGATCTTTGGAGTTGACTGAGATTGATAATGTGTTTTTAGGTTTGAATAAGGCTCTCTTCTTGATGTTTAAAATATCTAACACTTCATCTCTTTGTCTTTGAAGGAGTTGGCAAAAGGTGCTAGTTTCATGAGAGTTCCAAGGTTGAGTGCAAGTTATGTGTTCCAAACGTTCAAAGAGCTCTATGATGGTAATGATATGCTTGATTTTCATTCATAATGATTCTTTACATGTTTCCATTTGATGGAAAGTTCAAATAATACCATTTCAAGGTCAATTTGTTCACGTTATCATGGTTTATTACCCTACCAACTTCAGTCAAGCATGTACCTATTTATGGGAAGTGTACGAAGGTGAGTAAGAGGTGAAGAACATGGTGGAGTCCATTTAAAGTTCCATAAAATCCAAGAGTCATGTTTTTCATATCCTAAGGGTCCAATATGTCACTCAAGTAATTGTCACTTCAAAAGAGACTATTTCCACTTTGGGGCTCTCAGTCCCCAAATGCAAAAATCAAAGGTCCTTGCCTTTTCTGAGTTAATATTTCAAGTGATAAATGATAATATCTCCTTTTCCATTGATTTGGCTTTGTATCCGTATATACCTTGTCTAACTATGTCAAAATTGAGAGCTAGAATCCAAATGGAAGATAGGTTTTGAGATTCTCCAAAATGGCAAAAAGCACTGAAAACAAGCAGTCATATCTACAGGATTCTAAGAGAGTTTTGGTCTTTACACTATGTGTGGAGGTCTTAGGCCATGTCCAAAGGTGGGAAACATTCCCAACTAGGCCAAATGGAATTCCTTAGTAGTTGGTTTCCTTAGGGGTGATAGTGGCATAAAATTACCTTTTGAAGGTCATACCATGTCCATACAATAGGGGAAAAAGGGCAGTGAGGGCAAGGTTTCAAAAGTGTTTTGGTTTTTAGTTATTTGAAGGGACTAAAAAATGGAATAAGGTTTATATGTATTATTGGAAACTAAATATTGAAGAGAGAGACCTAACTACTCCCTCTATACCCTAATTCACCCTAGAAGGTACTTACAGGTCTGACTATAACAAGCACCTATAGCCCAACATGAGCATCAAGATATATGGAGAAATTTCAAGGTCTTGATATGGGCTATAAGGGATATAAATGGAAAACTAAATGACTTGGAAAACCTAGGTGATTTATAATGAAACATCAAAAGGCCAAGATCAAACATGGTTCAAATACCTCTAAAACAACCTACAGGCTTGGGAATACATTGTCAAAAGTCATGGTATGGAGCTTGTCAATAGTCAAGGTGAGATGATATGTAGATTGCATAGAAGCATCCAAATGAGTTATGTGAGAATGTATTTTTGTAAGGATATTTTCAAGGATATTATACATACCTTTTAGTGGTTTTCAACTCACCAAATCAACTTACATCCATACCAAATTAGGCACCTACAGCCAGCCTATTTGGAAACTAGTTTCAATCAAGGACCAATGAAGTGTTGAACCCAAATAAAAGAATATATATTGATAGGGTGATATAATAGGATGATAAAAATATAAATTATGATTTTAATTCATTTTAGGATGATAAACCTACAAGAACACACCTACAACCATAGCTTAAGGGGATTGTCACAGTCAAGCAAGGGGATGAACAATGGAGGAGCCCATGAAGGTTGATACCCCAACAAGAATTTAAATGGTTTATAATATTATAAAAATTCCAAATTAAATAAATTTAAGATAATTACATCCCCAAAATCATGAAAAATCCACCCAAACACCTCCCATACAAGCCTAACTATCTTAGTCTATATAGTTAGCTTGCCTAAGCCTTATGTCAAGGGGCTAAAAGAGGTTTTCAAATGCAAAAAAGTTTTATAAAGGTTAAAAAATATAAAAAATAATTTTTTGGATATTAGGAACACATATAAATAGTATAAAACATGGAATAATGCATGAATATAAGAGCTATAGGTCAGTTCGGGTGAAAACATGCAAAAAATAGGGTTTTGTGACCTTTTTTGGGAAGATTAAGTTAGTTTGGATACCTAGACTTGTAATATAATTTTTAAAAAATTGGTAAAAATGATTATAATGACCTCATATATCTCCAAAAATATTTAATTTTCATAAATGAATAGGCCTGATACTCACTATTTTATCTCAGACTTACCTTAGTCCATGCATGCAGGAAAAAGACTAGTTTTGGGAAATCTTGCTAATAGGATGCTTTCACTAAGTTTGAACATAAAAGGGGATGTATAAATCTGGGAGAAACCTATGGCAACCTTAAGAAACAAACTATAATTTATGTACATTAATGGTTTGGTCCACACAAGGAGCTTTACATGAAGGTCTAGTGGGAAAACATGTTTTCCCAACCCCAAGCAAGGTGTCAACTCAAATTTCCCACTTCCCAAGGACTTATAATGATTTTATTAATGTTTTAAGTGTCAATATTATTAATTAACACTCCAGGAGTCCACTGAAATAGAATAATATCATCTTTTGGTGCACAAGGGGCAGACAAGTTGTTTGGCAAGGCATGATCCCTCTTCCAAAGTAGGGGCAACTTCCAATTTGGTTTCTTGATAAGCCATCCAAAGTGATTAATAATTTTCATGGATAAATTTAATAGGTTTTAGTGATTTTTTTTGGCATGGAAACACTAGGGAAGGCCAATTTGAAGCTCAAATGTACTAGAACCCTCATGGAATGCAAGAATCCTATTTGAAGGTCACTTTCTTTTGCTTATATCTTCTCGAAACTTTTTCATGGGACCTAAAGGATTTTAGGAAATTTTAAGTAGTTACTTGACGTGAAAAAATTTAAATTATGATGAGTATTTAATGTCACATTTTTATGAACAATCCTTAAGACCAAAAACCTCTTAAACCCTCATAAAACCCTTAGGCAAACTCGATCATGGAAATTAAGCAAAAAGTGAATTCAAACGAAATAATTGGACCATGGGTATAAAAGGAATGTTGTAGATTAAATTATGAGGATTCTAGATATATGAATTTTTTGTAGGTATCCATAAAGAATAGGGGACAAAAAGGCTTTTTTATCATTTTTGATGGTGTGAAAATTTCAGAAGGAGTTGAAAGATGAAATAAGTTTGAGAGGAATATATACACTTTAGATAACTCAAAAAATTCACTTAAACTCATGAAATTTTTCTAAGTGTCCTAAACAAGCTTTCAATTTTGGCCACTCTAGTAAGCCAAGTAGTGAACTTTAGGGTAAAGTAGTGAAAAGTGATCAAGGGAGATTTTTAAAGGTTTATTCTTGAAACTGATGATTTGGAATTCCTTGATAGGTGGCACTCCCCATTTTTTATGAATTATTTTTCATATTTGGAAGGTTTGGAGTGTTAAGTGGTAAGGGTGCATTGAATGATCTCTTTTGAAACTACCTAAGATGATTTCACATGCCCACAACAAAAGGAATAATCATAGACCATACCAATGCATGGATGATATTTTTGGTAACCCCTTCTATCCTAGACAATTTTCAAACTTTAGGTTTTTTAGGAAAAAGAGGATTTTTGGAAGGCTACTCAAGTAGGTAATATCTTGTGTAAAATTGGTAGTTTTTTGCCACTTTTTACCTCCTTTGTGACTTTTTTGACAAGTGTACCTAATGACTTGGCATGGCTAACCTCACTCATATTTCAAATGCAAATTTAACTCCCATTTTTATATGTACACATGTCCAAGTGACCCTTGGACTTCCTCTTGTTCTCTCTCTTTAGGCTATAAATATGAATTTTCTTGGCTTATTTTAGGAGCTTCCATTGGTTTATGGGGAAACTCTGGCCAAATTTGTACATGAAAAACTCTTTAATAAAAAATAAAAGTGTTAATGCCACTCATACACTACAATATTAAGTCATGACTTGAATCATGTTGGTCTAGTTTAGTAAAGTTGTCTTTGCTAGCTTTGCACTCTTGATAGTCTACCAAGTTGAAGATAAATAGTTGTTTTAGGTCCTTACTATTATTACTTCCCAGCGTAGACATATTATAAGTGATTCATGAATTTATTCCTTTTATTTCAATCATTTCCTTCATAAGAGTCATCCACCTTGTTGAATCTAGTTTGTGAAACATTGATGCAATGATAGTTCTAGGGTTGTGAGTCTTGTGTAACAAGAACATTGTTCATTTTCAAGTAGTATTTTAGTCAAGTTTGAGGATAATTTACATTGGTGTATCACCTCTTAGTTTTTTTTAGTTGTTTTTCTTAAAATCTTTTCATTATCAAGTTGTTAAAGTAATTCAAGAACAATATAAATAAAATCTAGGGAGCTAGCCCTCATAATACTATAGATTCATCTCTCCCACAAGCTTGAGAGATGAATACATGTTGCATAAAATTATAGGAGATGAAATAATGATCCTAGGGTGCACAATTTTATGCTAATAGTTTTGGTATGCTCGGTGGGACCTAGAACTCCTAGAAGATTGTTCAAGATTGGTGTTGGTCTTGGCATAGTTGAAGATAAAAGAAATAACTACATTCAGTACCTGGTGACTCCATTGAAGATTTCAAGTCTTTTTTTGATGATCAGTCCCAAAATTCCATGCCAAAGGTGACTACTATATTTGTTTCTAAAGGAGTACCTTTCAAGTTTGTGCAACTACTCCTATATTTCATCAAAAGGTTTGGGTTTGTAACTAATCATCCTTATAAAAGAGAGTTGGTGTTTAAACCTTATAAGTTTGTGTTGTATTCATTTCCTAATATTCATAGTGAGCTTTACAAGATGGCTATAAGGCATCCCTTTATTCCTTACACTAGAGCATCTCTCTTACAACTTTCCCAATATGATCAAATTCTAGGAGCAACCCTTAAAAGTGTCCCATTTTTTAGTGGTGATGGTCTTATTAATGCCATTAAGCACATTAGTAATATATAATTTTTTTTAACATTCATAAAATCACCCAATAAAATGTAGTCATTAGGTTTTTGGCCTTGTATTTAAAATGAAAAGTGTTGGATTGGTATGGGACCTTACCAGTGAATTCCATTGGCTCATGGGATGCATTAGGAGACCTTTTGACTAGTAGGTTTGGGGAGAAGAGTGATCCGTTATCCCTAGATGATAAATTAACCATGATTAAAATTTAACCTCATGAATTTATGAAATACTTTAATACTATATTCCAAAAAACTTGGGATAGAATCCCAGCTCTTATGAGACCCACCCCAAACTAGGGATTTTTATACTACTTGAAAGCATTGAATAGTGATATTGCCATGATGATTCAATTCATGGGCGGGAACACACTACATGTTACTTATGAAATATCCATAAACTCTAAGAATTATCTTTTTCAAGTGGGAAAGATAGCTCCTAGACCTTCAATGCCAATATTCCCTGATTAGTATCCTCCTAGTCAAGGTGTATTGCCTAATTTAGCCCCTTTACCTATTAAAGAAAGGTCTACCATTACTCCTTCAAATTAAATCCATGAAGTGAATATATTTAATCAAAGTGTTACAAATTAGTTATTTTCCCTCAAAATACAACAAGCTCAAGGTTATAGGCCATACCAAACATACAATTAGTTTGGGCAAATAAGTAGACCTCCCTTCCAAAATAATGCATAAGGACAAGATCAAATCACTCATGTTAAGCCTTAAAAAATATACAATCTAAATTATCCCTCAACCTCAAAATCCCTTGTTCCCACTCAAAATAATTTGGTCCAAGAGTATCCCAATCATCCATCCTTTGAACATGGTCAAGAGCAAGTGACTTATGCAAGTGAAATGTAAAATCAAAGCATGGCAATGCAAAGTGATTAATATTTTCAAGATTCAAATTTTGAAGTAGATATGCAAGGTAGGATGGGAAATTGACAACCTCAGACTAATTCCACCCTTATAAATCATTTATAGTGTGAGTTTTGTGCCATTAATTATGTGGGAAATGCAAACAATCAAAACACTAGTGTTTCTTCCAACACTAGGTCCAAAAGGAGGGCTATTAAGGAGACTCAAGGGATCAGCCAAGGGCCTATTTTGAATCCCTCATCAGATTATATGGGAATTGGATATAATTAAGCTCCTAAGACTCAAGAAAATCATAAATTCCAAAGTATGAATACAACTCCTATGCCTTCATCTTCACAAGCTACATCACAAGGTGTTAGTGATCCTAAAGAGCTTCCTAAGGTAAGTAATCCTTATATAAATGTTGTGGATGAGATGAAAAATATCCATATGAACATCTAATTGTGGGATTATCTAAAAATAATATGGAAAAATGATATATTACAAAAGGAATTTCATAGATTGGGTAAATAAGTTGGCCCACCTAGAAATGACAATATGGTTTTAGTCAATAGAACTCAAGCTATGGATGGACAAGTAAAGAAAGATGAGAAAACTAAACATGTTTACTTATATTTGATTATTCTTGATTTATTGGTCCACAATTGCATAATATATAGTGGATCAAGCACATCAGTTATGCCCAAAAGTATAATAAACAAGTCAGGCCTCAAGTATGAGCCTATGAATAAAGGAGTTTTGTAATTAGATGGATCACCAGCCAAGACCTTGGAGGTAGTCAAGGGTTTGAATTTTATCCTTCATTATTTTCCTACTTTTCCAATTCTTCATGATGTAGTGGTGGCATATTTACCTCCCTATTTTTCTCTTTGCTTGTCAAGATATTTCACATCCAAAATTGGTGGATACCTAGCAGCTAATTGGTCCTACATGGTGTTTAGGATAAAATATGGCACTAAGGTGAAGATTGACTCAGAGCCTATCCACAAAGATCACATTGAATCATACTCACCCAAGGTTGAAAATGTTAACTATGCAATCTTTGATGAGGAGGAACTTCACATTGACCAATCTCCATCATCTTCTCTTGAGGGAGTTTCATATTTGTTCCTAGATGAGTGGGGAGATGAGCACTAGGAACATGATCCATACAAGTTTATTGAGGAATATGGTCTTGGGGTCTATTATATGCATGAAAAATATTCTTTCATGCCAAATTTGATGAATTAAAATGAGGATGTTAATGGCTTATGGCAGCTATTCTTTGATGGGTCTAGAAGTAAGATTGGGGCAGGTGGAAGAGCTATGTTAGTTTTACCTTCAAAGGAAAGGTATTATTCAACCTTTAGATTTTAGTTCTCATGCACTTTTAATGTATTATAATATTAGGCCCTTATACATAGCCTTGAATGGGCTAGAAAAATAGGAATTAGAGAACTTAAAATTTATGATGATAGTGAACCTATTGTGAATCAAGTTAGGGGGCAAAATTTGACCAAAAACTCCTTGATCAAGTCCTATAAGCATAGAGTTTGGGATCTTGTAGAAGACTTCATGGATTTTAACATCACATCTATTCTAAGAGAAGACAACAAGCATGCTGATAGGTTGTCATCTATTGGTGCTCAATTTGATGTTCCAAAGAGCATAAGAAAAGATAAAAATGAACCTCATTTAAGGGTGATTGTGAGACCCTCAATACTGGATAATGTCACCATTTGGTAGGTATTTTAAAGTGACCAACAAATATCCTTATTCTTACAAGAAGAAGCTGAGTTCTCTATGAAAAATTAGTCTAAGCTATAGCAGCAATATCAGGGGTAGATTGTCCAATTGAAATCTAACAAGCTTCCCAAAGGCCTAGTGACCCTTGAAAGTATTTTCAATGAGGATGATCAGCTCAAAAAGGAAAAGGTAGGTATGTCCACTAAGAAAGAGAACTATGAAATGGTGGAGATATTCACAGAAAATCTACTTGAACTTGGGAAGGTATGCACTAATCAAGAGAAGCATGATTTCATTGAACTATGTAAAGAGTTTAATGATATTTTTGTATGGGAGTATAGTGACTTGAAGGGTTTCAATCTTAGCCTAACTCAACACACCACAGAGCTAGATGAAAATGCCAAATCCATCAAACAAAGACAAATACCAATCAATCCCAAGATTGAACCCCTTATAAAGAAAGAACTCACCAAGATCATTGAGTCTAGAATCATCTTCCCTATCAAACATTCCTCTTTGTTGGTCAATTTAGTCCTTATTATAAA
This sequence comes from Torreya grandis, assembly GCA_037957365.1. NCBI lineage: Eukaryota > Viridiplantae > Streptophyta > Pinopsida > Cupressales > Taxaceae > Torreya > Torreya grandis. The sequence goes on along the minus strand of JARHVA010000155.1, from coordinate 5,372,596 downwards.
AAAGAATGGGGAAATCAGGATATGTGTGAAATTTAGGGAATTGAATAGAGTGTCTTCAAAATATCATTATCCCCTTCCTTATATGGAGAAAATCCTACAAGTTGTGTTAGGTAGTGAGAGGTTTTCTCTTTTAGATGGGTATTCCAGTCATAATAAGATTTTAGTGAAATAAAGTGACCAATACAAGATAGTCTTCACCACTAAATGGGGTACTTATGCCTATATTAAAATGCCATTTGGGTTGTCAAATGCAAGAGCTAATTTTCAGCATGCTATGGATATGACTTTTCAATTACTAATCAATGATTTTGTATTGGTATATCTTGATGATGTAATAATTTTCTAAGGAAGTAAAGGACCATTTGAAACACTTGAGGAAAGTATTTGAGAGGTGTAAAAAATATGGAATATCTCTAATCCAAAATAAGTGTGTGTTTCTTATCCATGAAGGCAAACTACTAGGACACATTGTCTCCAAGAAGGACTTATACATTGATCAAGAAAGAGTGAATATCATCTTGGCATTGTTTTTGCCTAAACATAAGAAGGGTTTACAAATATTCTTTCGTGAGATAAATTTCATTAGGAGATTAATTCCTAACTTTTTTTAATTTGGTCAAACCTCTAACATCTATGCTAAGGAAGGATGAGACATTCACTTGGATAGGAAGGAGAAAAGAAAGTTTTGAAGAATTCAAACAAGATATTGCCTAAGCTCTTACTCTTGCAAGCCCAAACTTCTCTAAATATTTAAATTTTTACACTTTTAGGAATGAAAAAGTGATTGCTTCCATGCTTAATCAAGCCAATGATGAGAATTTGGAGCATCCTATTGCTTTATTTATCCAAGGTTTGGAAAGGTATGAGTTGAAGTATACATATGTTGAGAAACAAGTTCTTTTAGTCATTAGAAGCTTGAAGAAATTTAGACACATGCTATCAAATAATAGTATTCACATAATTTTGCCTCATCCTAGTGTAAAGGAATTTTTACTGAGCAGGGACTTGAATTAAGGTGATGGAATATGACGTTGATATTAAGACAACCAAACTAGTGAAAGGTAAAGGGCTATGTCAACATCTTGATTCAAATTTGAGGGTGTAAAGAGAAGTTTTATTACAACTCCATGATGATCCTAATATATCTACACATACATCCATGAGAAGTTGGACACAAGATATGATTCACTTCCTCCAAACTAATTAGTATCCATAAGGTCTTGATAGAGCTAAAAGAAGGTATTATAGATTGCAATCTATTCCATATGTACTTGTTGATGGTGTGATTTTTAGGAAGGATTTTTTAGGTGTGATATTGAGCTATATTGACTCTAATTATATTGACAAAATACTATTTGAGTTTCATGATGGAACAATTGGTGGTCACTTTGCTCCTAAAACTAGTACTACCAAGATAATGAGGGCTGGATACTTTTGGCCTAGCTTGTTCAAGGACACTCACAATTGGGTATGAAAATGTCAAAAGTGTGTTATTTTTTATGGGAAAAAAAAGCTTTCTACCCTTCCTCTTCATCCCATACAAGTTGAGTAACCCTTTATGCAATGGGCTTTGGATTTTATAGGCCTAATTAATCCTCCTTCTAGTGTTGGTCATAAGTGGGTGTTGACTGCCACTGATTACTTTACAAGGTGGGTGGAGGATATAGCTCTTAAGGAGGCAAATGAAAGTGTATTTATTGACTTCTATGAAGGTATAGTGAAAAGGTTTGGATCTCCTTCAACAATCATTTCAGATAATGTATTAGCTTTCCTAGGAGCAAGGACTAGTGAATTGGCTTTAAAGCATGGCATCTACCTTAGCACCTCCTCCAACTACTATCCATAAGGGAATGGACTATTTGATTCCACAAACAATAATATAATTATGATTATAAAGAGAATAATGGAAGAGATTCAAAGGACTTGGCATTCCAAGTTAAAGACAACCGTTTGCACTGATAAGATCACCCCAAAGAGAGAAATTAGGAACTAACCATACACATTTGTGTATGGAAGGGAAGATAAGATTAATATATCACTTGAGTTACTATCTTTAGACCTCACCTATTAGCTGGAATTGATGGAGAATGAGAGCATGGAAGTCAGGTTGTGTGAGTTGATGGATCTTAAGGAGATAAGGGATCAAGCTATGCAAACTATGACCACTCATCAAGAGCAAACAACTAAGTATTTTAATAAGATATCTAGGCTTATAAGCTTCAAGGAAAGGGGAAATTATCTTAAAATTGAATGAGGATAGGACCAAACTTAGAAAACACACAAAGTTTTGATGCTTTGTGGAGTGGCCCATATGTAATCACTCAATGTAAGTCACATAATGCTTTCCAACTTTCAAAGTTGGATGGAGAAGATATTAATATCCCACTCAATGGGATACACATAAATCATTTTTACTAAAGGTTCTCTTCTCCCCTTGCAGATAGTTTCTTGCTTTCCTTGTGTGTTTCCTAAGTACTTGTGCATAAGTGTGTGTTGTCTTGGTTTTGTCTTGTGTTGTTTACTTGGTCTTTTTGTGTTGTGTGGAGTGTTTTATTTATGATTATATTTTTTCATATCCTTTTAGTCATATTAAATATCACATTGACTCCATTGGCCCTTAGTTGGATAAGGCTACTAGTCACAAAACATAGTCAAGCATGTTTACCCATAGAGTTACCAAAAATGTTGACCAATTTTGACCCTTGGTAAAAATTAGTCAAACCCTATCGTTTTTCAACTTTTTATAAGTTTACCTATGTCTTATATGGGTTTTTTTGTATTATAAAACATCTCCTTATCCATAGTCAATCCTTGGTCCAAAGTCTAGGCCTAGAACTAGTCAAGTCAAAGAAAGTCAACTTTGGTAAAAAAGAGTCAAACTTAGTCAAAGGATGTAAATATGTGTTTTGGGTCCTAATTTTTTTTATAACATGTTTTAATCTATTTTTATGCAATTTATTTTCGACTCTCACTTTCAATATGCAAAAAGAGCTTGTGGGCCCACTTTGGGCTAGATTCAAGGACTTGTACAGATGGTATATGGCATCAAGTCATCTCCAAATATATAATTAACATGGAGAAGGTTATAGGGAGTCAATGGAAATTTTTTTTTAGTCCAAGATTTAGTTAAAATTTAAAAAGGGTAGTTTCTCCCCAATTTTAGGCCCTTTTGGGCACTTGTATAACCACCACCATCTAATCTCCAGCTAAAAATGTGGGTGGGGGATCTCTTCACCTCCAAAAATCCATTTCCACATTCATAATTAAAGGAAATTTCAAAAATATTCTTCTGAAACTCGCTTTCCCATTCTCTCCCCTTGGCACACAAAGAAGTCTCAACTTCAATCACTTGGTACGGAAGGTACAAGTAGAGGTGGAGGGAGTGATTCTACAGGTGTATTTTACACTAAATTTACTTCAATTTAATAATATTATTTTTTATTTGGTACATCCTCCTTTATGAACAATTGCTAACAATCCAAGTAGCTTTTTATAGAATTACATCTAAGAGGGGTAGAATTATGCATCTATTTTGGGTTTTCAGTGATCCTTAGAGATGATTGAGATTGATAATGTGATTTTAGGTGGAATAAGTCTCTCTTCCTAATGTTTTAAATATCTAACACTTCATCTCTTTGTCTTTGAAGGAGTTGGCAAAAGGTGCTAGTTTCATGAGAGTTCCAAGGTTGAGTGCAAGTTATGTGTTCCAAACATTCAAAGAGCTCTATGATGGTATTAAATGTTTGAGTTTCATATATAAGGAGTCTTTATATGTTTCCATCTGATGTAAAGTTCAACAAGTACCATTTTAAGGTCAATTTGCTCACATTATCATGGTTTACTACCCTACCAACTTCAGTCAAGCCTATACCTATTCATGGGAAGTGTACAGAAGTGAGAGAGAGGTGAAGAACATGTTGGAGTCCACTTCAATTTCCATCAACTCCAAGATTCAATTTTTTCATATCCTAAGGGTCCAAGATGTCACTTAAGAAATTGTCACTTCAAAAGAGACTATTTCCACTTTTAGGCTCTTAGTCCCCAAATGCAAAAAACAAAGGTCCTTTGCCTTTTTTGAGTTAATATTTGAAGTGATGAATGATACTCTCTCCTATTCCATTTATTTGTCATTGTATCCCTATCTACCTATTCCAACTATGTCAAATTTGAGAGCTAGAATCCAAATGGAAGATAGGTTTTAAGCTTCTCCACAATGGAAAAAAAGAACTAAAAACAAGCAGTCATATCAACAAGATTCTAAGAGAGTTTTGGTGCTTTCACTATGTGTGGAGGTCACAGGCCTTGTCCAAAGGTGGGAAACATTCCCAGATAGGCCAAATGGCATTCCTAAGTAGTTGGTTTCTTTAGGGGTGATAGTGGCATAAAATGACCATTTGAAGGTCATACCCTATCTGTACAATAGGGGAGAAAGGGCAGTGAGGGCAAGGTTTCCAAAGTGTTTTGGTTTTCAGTTGTTTAAAGGGACTCCAAAATTGAATTAGTTTTATATGGATTATTTTTAAATGCATAAGAGAGAGACCTAACTACTCCCTTTATACCTTAATTCACCCTAGAAGGTACCTATAGGTCCCTGTAACAAGCACCTATAACCCAGCATGAGGATCATGGTCTTGATATGGGATAGAAGGGATATAAATGGAAAACTAAATTAATTGGAGAACCTATGTGATTTATAAAGAAACATCAAAAGGACAAGATCAAACATGGTTTGAATGCCTCTAAAATAACCTACAGGCTTGGGAACACATTGTCAACAGTCATGGTATGGAGCTTGTCAACAATCAAGGTGAGATGATGTGTAGAGTGAATAAAAGCATCAAAATGAGTTATGTTAGAATGTATGTTGGTAAGGATATTTTAAATTATATTATACATAATTTGTTTTTGTTTTCAACTCACCAAATCAACCTACAGCCATACCAAAATAGGCACCTACAGCCAGCCTATTTGGAAACTAGTTTCAATCAAGGACCAATGAAATGTTGAACCCAAAGCAAAGCATATAGATGGATAGGGTGATATAATAGTATTATACAAATATAAATAGATTATTTTAATTAATTTTGGGATGAAAAACCTACAAGAACACACCTACAGCCATGGCTTAAGGGGACTATCACAGTCAAGCAAGGGCATGAGCAATGGAAGAGTCCATGAAGGTTGATACCCCAACAAGGATGGAAATCATCTATAATGTGATAATAAGGAATAATGACATAAATTTAAGATAATTAAATCCACAAAATCATGAAAAATCTACCCAAACATCTCCCATACAAGCCTAACTGTCTCATTCTGTACAATTAGCTTGCCTGGGCCTTGTTTCAAGGGGCAAAAAGAGGTTTTCAAATGCAAAAAGGTTTTTAAAAGTTTTAAAAATATAAATAATATTGGTTTGGATATAATTAAAAAAATTAAATACTCCAAAACATGTAAGGATGCATGAAGATAGGATCTATAGGTCAATTTGGGTTAAAACATGAAAAAATAGGCGTTTTGTGGCCTTTTTTAGGAAGATTGAGTTAGTTTAGATACCTAGACTTGGAATATAATAAAAAAACTGGTTAAAATTACTATAATTACATCATATATATAAAAAATATTCACTTTAATTAATTAATAAGCTTGATAGTCACTATTTTGTCTCAGACCTACCTCAGTCCATGCATGCAAGAAAAAGACCAGTTTTGGGAAATCTTGCTAATAGGAGGATTGAACTAAGTTTGAGAAAAAAATGGGATCTATACAGCTGAAATAAACATATGTAATCATAAAAAACAAAACTATAATGTATTTACATTAATGGTTTGGTCCACACAAGGAGCTTTGCATGAAGGTCTAGTGGGAAAACATGCTTTCCCAACCCCAAGCAAGGTTTCAAACCAAATTCCACACTTCCCAAGGACTTATAATGATTTTATTAATGTTTTTAGTGTCAAATATGATGAATTAACACTCCATGATTTCATTGAAAGAGAATAATATCATCTATTGGTGCACAAGGGGCAGATAGGCTGCTTGGCAAGGCATGATCCCTCTTCCAAAGCAGGGGCAACTTCTAATTTGGTTTCTTGGTAAGCTCTCAAAAGTTATTAAACATTTTCATGGATCAATTTAAGAGGTTTTATTGCTTTTATTTTTCATGGAAACACTAGGGAAGGCCAATTTGAAGCTTAGATGTACTAGAACCCTCATGGAATGCAAGAATCCTATTTGAAGGTCACTTTCTTTTGCTTGTATCTTGTCTAAAATTTTACATGGGACCTGAAGGATTTTAGGATTTTTGAATGATTTCCTTTCGGTGAAAAATTTTTAATTTTGAGGAGTGTTCAGTGTCACATTTTTATGAACAATCCTTAAGACCAAAAAACCTCTTAAAACCCTTAAGCAGACTCAATGGTGGAAATAAAGAAAAAAGTGAACTCAAATGAAATAATTAGACTATGGGTATAAAAGTAAATTTGAAGAGTAAATTATTAATATTCTAGATATATGAATTTACCGTACATATCTAAAATAATAAGGGAGAAAAAGGCTTGTTTTCACCATTTTTTATGGTGTACAAATTTTAGGTGTTGAAAGATGAAATAAGTTTTGAGAGAAATATCTACACTTGATATAACACAAAAAATTCAATTAAACTCATGAAAATTATTCTAAGTGTCCTAAATAGGATTTCACTTTTGGCCACTCTAGTAAGCCAAGTAGTGAACTTTGGGGTAAAGTAATGAAAAGTGATCAAGGGGGATTTTTAAAGGTTTCTTCTTGCAACTGATGATTTGGAAGGCCTTGACAGGTGTCATTACCCATTTTTTACAAATTTTTTTGTATATGTGGAAGGTTTGGAGTGCCAAGTGGTAAGGGTGCATAGAATGAGCTCTTTTGAAATTGCCTGAGATTATTGTGCATGCCCACAACAATAGGAATGATCAGAGACCAGACCAATGCATGTATGATGTTTTTGGTAACTCCTCTTATCTTGGATAGCTATCAAAATTTAGCTTTTTAGGAAAAAGAAGATTTTTGGAAGGCTACTCAAGTAGGCAGTTTCTTATGCAAAATTGGCAGTTTTATGCCACTTTTCACCTCCTTTATGACCTATTTTGACAAGTATACTCCTAACATGTCATGGCTCACCTCACTCATATTTCACATGCAAATTTAACTCCCCTTTTTATATGGACACATGTCCAAGTGACCCTTGGACTTCCTCTTGCTTGTTCTATCTCTTTAGGCTATAAATATGCATTGTCTTGGCATATTTTAGGAGCCTCCATTGGTTGATGGGGAAAATCTAATCAAATTTTTACATGAAAAACTATTTAATAAATAATACAATTTTTAATGCCATTCATAGACTTCAATATTGTGTCATGACTTGAATCATGTTGGTCTACTTTAGTAAAGTTATCTTTGTTAGCTTTGCACTCTTAATAGTCTACTAAGTTGTAGATAGATGGTTGTTGTAGGTCCTTACTAGTATTCCTTCCAAGATTAGAAATATTATAAGTTATTTATGAATTTATTCCTTTGATTTCATTCATTTCCTTCATAAAAGTCATTCACCTTGTTGAATCTAGTTTGTGAAACATTGATGCAATGATTGTTCTAAGGTTGTGAGTCTTGTGTAACAATCACATTGTTCATCTTCAAGTAGTATTTTTAGTCAAGTGTGAGGATAATTTACATTAGTGTATCACCTCTTAGTTGTTTTAGTTGTTTTCCTTAAACTCTTTTCATTATCAAGTTGTTAAAGTAATTCAAGAGCAATATAAAGAAAATATAGGGAGCTAGCCCTCATAATACTAGAGATTCATCTCTCCCACAAGCTCCCACAAGCTTGAGAGATGACTCCATGTAGCATCAAATTGTAGGAGATGAACTAGTGATCTTAGGGTGCATAATTTGATTATAACACCTGCCAATGAGGATATGTTCATCCTTATTTTTGATGATATAATAAAAATGGTCAATGTGTTGATTTGGTCAAGGGTGGGATGGAAATATTTTCCAAAATTCCAAGGAGAAATTATTGTAGCTCCATTGATTGTAGGCCTTTTTGAAGCTAATTTTTGTTGTAGCATGTGATGGTAGGTATCATGATATAACACCATAAAGACTTGGACTAAATATGCATAAGGACTAACTCTTGATCTAATAAACACTTGAAAACAATGCACCAATGATAAAAATCATGATGATAATGTTGATTTATGAATATGGATGGACTCAAGAATAATGTGCGCAAGGAATCACCCAATGAACACATAGATTGATTCAAGGTAATAGTGCTAAAATAAAACAAACATGCAAGTGAACAAACAAAAAAATAAACAAATAAATAGAAAGTGCATAAACTTGAAATAAACAAACAAACATAAATCCTAAAAACAAAAGAAAAAGAAAACATCCTAACAATGACTTTGCCCTTGTAGGGCAAATCGAGGATAGTTAACTAGGCTTAAATAGGAAAAATGTATTTGGATTTTGAAATATTTGAAATGTTTTTGGCATTTTTAGGTATCTCAAATAGTTAGAGAATGACAAGATACCTACTTGTAAAATAGCAAGAGCATTTAGCTTAGATTGCTCACAAAATGGTGAGAGTGCATGGAAAGGGGGACTGAGGTGACCTCAACATGAATTGAGCATGACCTAAATAGTCCTAAAATGACCTCAAGTCATAGTAATTCCATCCACACAAAAATGTGAAGAAAAACCAACTAGATCCCAACAAGTTTTCATATCCGGTAAATGGCTAGTCAAATGAAAACAATAATGGCAAGGTGATGTGGCAATGCATGATAAACAAGTATGGCCCATAGTTTTTCCATAGGCATATATAACTAGGATATAATAGCATAGATCAATGATACTAATTTTCCCACAGGTGGTTATAATTAGTAGAAAGACCAATGAAACACTAATTTGCCCATAGGCGGTTATAATTAGGCTCACATAAACCAACTTTGATATAGGATGGAAAATGAAAGATATCTTTCTAGATCAACTATTACACTAATTTCATAGACTATCATTATAAACATGGATTTGATTGATTATTGAAATTTGATCAAAATCCTCCTTTATTATGTGCAGGAAGAACCAAATGAACCAAGATCAAAAATAGGATTGGATAGGATGACTAAAAATAGGCTTTGGTCTAGATAGGAATGAAATGATAGGATGTTATGGTTTTGATAAATTAGATAAAATGATAAGAGGGTTTCCCCCAAGTGATGGGGTGACTAGCAAGGATATGTGATAATGGCAAAAGGAATATAGTAAATAAAATGGCATGGTACATGTTTTTAGCCTAGGTTATTGTTGGTTTTAGATTCTGAATGTGTTTGGCCTTGGTATGGTAAAATGGCATATGATTATGTTATTCCTGCTGAAGTGGAGATGCACGTCCTAATCAAAAAATGATATAAATAAAATAATCAATCATGTTAATTGCTAGCCCACACCTCATCTAAATAGTTGTTCTATCAAGAACTACCTACATATTTGGTTGTCAAAAATGATTTTGTGATCTTTGTTGGTCATTTATTTTGATTATCTCAAACGTTGAGACAAGGAATATTTATATCCTATGCAAATGAAAGTATGGCCAAGGATGGTAGATAAGGACAAATAATGGATGGTAGGTTTCATTGTGAAATGGAATGGTAGATGATAATGGAATGTATAATGGAGGGGAAACAAATGAAGATCAAGACTTTAAGTCACATGTAATATTTTTGATGCTAGAGTCAACATAACTTTGGTTGTGGTAGGACCAAAGACCTTTGAAGATGCTCTCAATAGGACCACCATATTTTGTTGTTATTTGATATTGAGAGTAGCTACCATCTGATTAGGTTGTAGATTGGAAACTATTTTGATGTGATCTTGAATAATGTCTTCATCAATAGTGAATAAATTTTATGCTCAGCTATTAGCACCTCAAAGATGTTTTTACTAATGAAGTTATCTTGAATATCCTGTAGTGCCTCCAAGAGGGTTTCACTCATGAACATTGGCTTTTGAATTTGATTTTCTTCTAGACCTTTTGAAAATATTTCACTAAAAGATGTTGAGTTTGAACTTTGATTATCTCTTAGTACTTCTGAAAAGGTTTTACCAAGAAAGTGTTCTACTACACAAATGTGGTCTTGGCCTCCTTACTCTTCTTCAATTGCTATGTCACCATGGATTTAGTTCTATAAAGTGTGATTCTATCAGTCCTAATCAACACTTGTGGGAGACAGAATGTCAATAATATGGGTATGTTGGTTGATGGTAATGGCTTGTGAAATGGTAATGGAATGGGGAGAGGCTACACAAACCTCATAGAAGATACTAGGATAAATTATGTTGAAGTTGAAGTACTCATCCTTAAAAACTATAAAAGGATCACAAATGTATTCAAAGTGATCTGTAAGGCATGCATAACCAATGTTTTAATAGTCATGAACATATTCTATATCTAAATCTAATTCTAACTCAATAGACTCTGAATCCAATGTTGAGTCTAATGTTGATTGTGATTTTGATGCTAAATTTGATGTGGGTTCAATAATATAACTTGATTCTAACTCTAATTTTTCATCTAATGGGTACTCTATTTCAATGATGTCTTGTTGAATTTTGGTATTGGATAAGTAATAGCCTATGATGGCATAATGGGCTCTGTAAAAATTAGTTTGTCAAAGTACGACTCCTCCAAGATGAGAAAAAAGTCAAGAGACAATTCCTCAAAGACTGGCTTGTCAATAAGAGGCTCTTGAAAAAAAGGAATATGGTTGAGGTAATGATTTTCCCAAAGGTAGTTATAATCATTAAGGAGTGATTCAACAAAGACTAGGTCATCAAAGTGAGACTCCATGATAACTCTTATAGGATTGAAAGGTGATTCATCACAGGTTGACTTATCATAAATGGTTGGTTCAACAAAATTATCTCAAATTAGTTGTTTCTCTTGGCCTTGATTTCCAATGATTTGGAAGATACTAGTTTTGAACACCTCTTGATCTTCAAATGATTGGATCGATTAAGGTTTGGATAAGATTGGTACTAGATGAGGAATGACCTATGATATAATACTGGTAGGGTATTGGGGAGCATGATTGATAACTTGAGCCAAAGGAAGAAGTCCTGAAATGGTAACGACAAGGCAGTTTGGAGCTTGATGTCATGCAAAAGCCAAAGGATGAGGTCCTAAAAGGACAATTTTGGGGCATTGTAGAGCATGGTTGTTCACACAAGCCAAAATATGAGGTCTTGATAAAGGAATGGTGTGACATTGTGGTCATTGAATAGAAATGGTATGACATGGTGCATCCTAATTACTCGTATAAGCCAAAGCATCCAAGTCCTCCTCATAAACCATATCATCCCAATCGATAATTTGATTTGGATTTTAAGCTAGTTCTTGACTGTGTTTCCCATATGGAGTATTTTATAGAGAATAATAAAACTCCTTATAAAATATATCTCTATAGGGGTTTTTAGTCAAATTTTGTGTAGCCATTCTATCATAAGTTAGATTTTGCATGACTCCACCATAAGTGTAGATGGACATGTCTACATAAATGATGAAAGATTTGAAACAAAAAAGTTTAGAATCCTGTAAACTCTGAAAAACTATGTCCAAAGTACAAATGGTTTAAACTTGGTTGAAGGTGGAGTTGTATCTCCAAAATGGTTTATGTTAAGATTTGGCATAAAATAGTCTAACATCAAATGTCATACACATAAAAGGTCAAGTGTTTGAATAAAAATCAGCATGTCAAAAGTCTAGGTCAAAGTTTTCCAAATAAAGTCTAAACTAGAAAAGGGAAAAGAGTCGCTAGGTCTTTGGTCCAAACACAAAGTCAAAATCTAGGCTCAAACAGGCTATGCTAGGATTTTTAGCCAAATGACGCCAAAATCTAGTCTTGAAACAAAGATGATGTCATTTAATGTAATTTAACAAGTTTGAAAACAAATTTGACATAGACCTGATACACAAAATCAAACAGAAACATGATCAATTGGCATAAGTTGTAATGCAAAAAATCTCTTGAAGAAAGGTTGTGTTCTTCCAAATAAAGGCACAAATAATGATGAGGATAGGCATTGAACAAATGAACCACGAATAGTTTTCAAATTTGGATAATTTATTAACTAGAGTTATGAAACCCAAAAGTGAAAGATCTATATATCAACCCTATGAATTGAGGCCTAAACAAAAATCAATCAATGTTTGAATCCAAACTTAACAAGGCTAATTAAAAACTCAATGTTAAAAAATAGGATTTGACCAAACAATCTAGACAAGATTAGACAACATGACAGTGCATAAACAATGTCCCAATGGTATGCATGATATGGTTTAAAAAAAATGGTTTTTGATACAATGGTAAACAAGTTTTTAAAAAAATTGAGCAACTTAATGGCATAAGCATGCTTGAATGATGTGATCTATGTTATGTTTCAAAGACTCAAAGGTAAAATGGGTTGACATCATTTTGGTAGTGTAACACTACCATCAACAACTCAAATGACACACTCATAAACAAGTTTAGAAAAAAATTCAAGGCACAAGTGTGGTGTAAAATGGCCAGCATATTTTTTCTTTAGATAGAAGAGTGACATATAAACAAAATGGTTTTGACATGGTTTATAAACAAACAATCAGGTTTTAGTCTCAAAATATACCAAGTAAAAATGACCAAAATATACTAAGTATAATCATCTAAATCCTAGCAAGGGTATGGAAAAGTGGGGTTGACTAAAATTAATTAGTTTTAGAACATCTAGATGGATTAATTACATAATGATTTTCACATCATGATGTAAAAAAAATGCACATAATTGGGTGTCTATGTCACTTGTCTTGTTATAAAAAAGTCTTTTCCTTTTTGCAATCACTATATCCATCACTTGTTTAGTGTAGTACGATATCCAAAGTATAGATACATCCCATGTGCAACTCCAACACTAGAAGGTGGTTTAACTATTCAAACCTCTAATCCTAGTAGGAGTGGTTGAAGTCAGTACTGAGAGATGAAACCCCAAGTTAAAGCTTCTCTAAAAGACTTACGGGAGGTAATGAATTCCCCCTTGCAATCTAAGATGCAATAAAATAAATGACTAATAGAAAGACTTTAGGGTCATTTCAAGATCACCCAAATTATTGTGATTTTTGGGGAGTGATTTAGACAACATTCTTTCTATGCCTTAGACTAGGCATCTTTTCAACAAGGACGACACTTTTGATTCCAAAAGATCCCTAAAAGGGATGGATGGAAGAGAATACATGTAATGTCCCTCTTTTTTCTAATCAAATTATATTTAATCAATAAAAAAATTTGACAAGTGAGTTTAATTTTAAGCACCAAATGCAAGATTAGGTGGTGTTATTTTGATCCCTTGGTCTTAAGTTGTAACTTTGAAAGCACAATTTTTTAAAACATTTACCTAAGCATCTAAATTTTCCATTAAACACCAAAATAAAGTTTCTAGTCCATTTTAAACTTTTCAAAGAAGGTCTAAAAAACATGTATGAACAAATTTCAAGATTGATCCTATAATGAATAAGTTAGTATGTCCTTTAGCTTTGAAGCACATTTTCTAATGAGAGAAGCAACTTACCAAAATGAGCTCTCTATTTCAAAATCATAATTATATAGTCAATCCTATTGTTTCTTTACAAAATCACAATTTCATATAATAATATCACTATTTTGAGTTAGAATAGATATAAAACACACTATCAATGTTTACCTACAAATCGTTACCAATTTTAACAATATCACTGTTATAAAAAAAATCATTTTTTTCAATGAAATCACTGGCCAAATCGATGATATCACTGCGTAAGAGACAATATCACTATTCAGGTCAACAATATTGTTATTTCTTGACAAAATTGTTATTTACCAGCCAGAAAACATAAAAAACACAAAATCATTATTTTGTTGACAAAATCGTTGCCTAAATTAACAATATCATTACCCAAAATGATGATATGGCTATTTTGTGAAATCACTGCTTAGGCAAACAAAATCACTATTTTGGTGAATGATATCAGTGTTTAGGGCTACGAAATTGATTTTTAGCAAACAATGATTTTTTTACAAAATCGCTACTATGATAACAATGATATTGCAACAGAGAGCAAAATTGATGTTACTAAGAACAAAAATATAATTATCATTAATATAGAGTTTTAACTTAAATTTTCACTCTTTTTGGCCTCCAAATCCAAGATCCTATATATAAAATATTATTAGGTTACTTTTAGGAGCTTTTTGACCAAATTTGTGGGGCTAGGGTCCCACAGGGCATGTCATTATGGGAACTAAGAATTTGACTCAAGAGATAATGGTTAGTATCATGTTAGCTCCAAAATGAAATAAATACACTAGTATAACATCTCTAGGCATAGTTATTAGAGGGGCTTAATTAACAAGAATAGAATTAAAAATACAATTAAAGTACAAAAAAACCTTCTTTCACCTTCCTTGGATGCTCCAAACAGCGTGTTGAAGTGGCTTGCTCAGTTTATGCTTATGAAGTATGTGTCAATAAAGTGTGGCTACCTCCATCTCTCCTTGGCACCATGTTTGGCTTTGGCTTGGCTTGGCTTGGATCAATATTTGGGCATTATAACACTAATATGTAATAATTTTGAATTCATTTAGGAATTATAAGTTTGGCATAAAAGAGATTTTTTATTAAATAGGTAAGGCCTCTTATTTATAGATTATCAAAAATTGTTAGAATCAACTTGAAGCATCCATCTCCAGATGAACATATGTGGCTAAAGATTGATTCAATTATGTAATTAAAATTCATAAATAGGCTCATCAATATTTGGGGTAGAGGGGAATTGAATAGGCATGGAGGGTCATAATGAGGCATGGGAGGCATAAATCATGGTATTTGTTGTATTTATGGCCTAGGGATGTCTTCCCAAAAAATGATGTCATTTGATGATGCATATATTCAATATTAATTTCTAAAAATAAATTATTCAACAAGTTCCATGGAATTCTTAATTAGGCTCATGATTTAGTTTAATTATCTCTTAAGCATGATTAAGCACTTTGATGCAAACCTTGGCTCTTTATGCACAAATTTATCAAATTTATCAAAATGTCTTATTATTGAATTATAAGTCGATGTTAGATGTATTGGATCCATTATCCCATTTAGGATGTTCTAATACAAAATAATAAGGGCACATTTCTTGTGCAAGAAATTTAATAGGAAAGAGTAATCCAGGACAGCTAGGTACAAAATTAACATTTTGATTCCAAATGATCTGATCAAAGTTAGTTAGCCCATAAAATGCATTTCCCCATTTAATGATACCCTAGCTAAAATAGGCACTTGGATATATCAATTTCAACTCTTTTAATGTGTTTTAGTGTTTTTAGGTCAAATTGTGTATTTTGGTAGAAATTGGTCAAAATCCTGATTGAAGGTCATTGATGGCCAGTTTTAGGTGTCTACACTTGCCACCTAGATACTAACAGTCAAATTAAGAGATTTGATCAGGTTCTTGAGGATCTTATCTGAATGTATTTAATGGATCAATAGTATAACTGGGAATATTATCTTCCATTGGTTGAGTTTGCATATAACAACTCATATGAATCAACATTAAAAATGGCACCATTTGAGGCACTTTATGGGAGAAAGTGCATGACACCTATTAGTTTGGGACATGTTAGAGAAAAGTATAGTCTTTGGACTTGAGATTCTCTCAAAAATGGAAGAGTATGTTAGACTAATCAAGTAGAGATTGGCTAAGGCCAATGATAGACATAAGAGTTATTTATATCTGAAGAGGACCGAAAGATACTTTATAGTTGGAAATAAAGTGTTTTTATGGATAAAACCATATAAAATATTAATTAAATTTAATAAGTTTGTAAAATTAGCACTAAGATATATCGGACCCTTAGAGGTGTTAAAAGTGGTCAATCATGTAGAGTATAGGCTTGCATTGCCATCGAATGTAGCACTTTTACATAATGTCTTCCATGTTTCATATCTTAAGAAATATATAGATAATTCTAAACACATGTTAGAATAGAATGCTTTACAGGTTCTATATCTCAGGGTGGTCACAGTAGAACCAATCAGGGTAATTGACACATGCAAACTTTGTTTACGTAACATAGAGATGTCACAATACAAGGTCCAGTGGGATAAATACTCTTAAGATAGTGCTACATGGGAGGATTATAATGAGTTCTTTAGGATATTTACACACTTATTTGCTTAATTAGATACTATTATACTATGCTATTTTTATTTGAATAATTTTATTTTATTTTAGAATATATGTCTGAATAAGAGTCAGCTGGAATGATGACTAGCTCTAGGAGGAAGGATTTTGCATCTTGATTTTCTTGCTAAGGAAACTATTTGACTCTTCATGGATATTTATAGTGAACACATGATATTGTTTATGTTTCTAACTAAGCTTAAAATTTATGCTATTATAGGATAGTATAATATTTCTTAGACACATGATACATGGTTACTTACTGTGAGTTGGTTAATGTATGTGTTTATATTTAAAACATATTAATGTATCATTTCAGTTATATTATTGATTTATAGTTATCATGTGATATGATCTAATTACCATCATGTTGTGAGGTGAAGATAGGAGAATTCATCCTTAGAACATGTTAGAGGAAGAGCATCATCAAAAAGGGTGATATAGATGGAGAGGTCAAAGGTCTAAAGAGAGTTCGTGAAAATATGCACATACCACAATAGATAGTACGTGGTAGAAATGCATTAAAAATAATTGTTTATGGTGTATTTATCTCCTACTTGGGATATTGTTTTCTGTGATTTGCCAGAGTAGGTAAAAATATAGAAATAAATTCCTTGTGTGTTTAGCATGTTTTCCATTAATAATGGTAAGAATAATTTAGATAAAAAAATAATTTAATATAAGTTATTTGTAAATTTTGAGATTGTCATTTAAAATTGTTATAATATAATTAGATGCTAAATTACATAAAAATATTGAATTTGAACATTATAATTATATAATTATATATATATATATATATATATATATATATATATATATATATATATATATATATATATATATATATATATATATATATATATATATATATATATATATATATGAGAATTATCTTGAAAAAGGAAAAAAAAAAATCCAATGAAATTAAAGAAAAATAATAAAAAAAAAATGAGAAAAATTAAAAAAAAATTAAATGTATTAAAATAGTAAAAAACAAAAACAAAACAAAACAAAAATCAAGGAATGTAACACCTATTTTTACATCGGAAAAGTGGGAGAAAGATATCTTAATTGATGCACAAGGAGGAAGAAAGAGCACAACATAGAGAAAAAAAGACACAGAGGATTAGCAACAAAATTTATTGGTAGGTGGTGTTTTCAAATATATATATATATATATATATATATATATATATATATATATATATATAATATTATGTATGGGATGTTGTATATTGTCTTCATTTTTCCTAAAAACAAAAGGTTATAAAGACAATCATATCAGGTTGTCTATATACTTAGTCTGTATTTTTTTTTTTTAAGCCTATGAATGGTGTGTAATTTTTTTAAGACATTTATAACCTACAAGATTTTAAGAGAAATCCCATAAAAAAAAGATTTTTTTAAAGTCTATAATCTCTTAAGTCGCTGTCAGACTATTATTTTCTAATTCATGTTATAACAAAGAAAACAAAGATTTGTGTATGTCAAGTTATAATCACTTTAATAAAATTTATTCCAAACAGAATATTATTCTCTAAGTTGTTGAGTCTGCATGTTCTGGAAATTAAAATAGGCAATCATTATAGGGTCACTGTTATTTGTTAGAGGCATAAAAGTTTATAGAGAGGCAATTAATTCAAGACATAATAAATAGTTATATATAGATAAGGTGTCAATTTAAATAGGGAGAGCATGTGTAGTTATTAAATTTAAAAATAAACTTGATCTTGGCGTCAACTTATTATATAAAAATCATAATTTCAAAGAGTGCCAACCTTGTATCATTATACTTGACGTCATTTTATTTATTTAATTTCTACCTAAATATTACCATTTGGGGCTTTATAATAAACTAAGGCATCGATCAGGTTCTGCATGTGATTAGAAATGAGAGTTTTTATTGAACTATGTTTTAACTTTGGCATCGACTCGCTTAAGAAGTCTACATACAAGTTAAAAACTATGAAATTAGGGGCATCGATCTAATCATCTAGTGTATGTTTTGAGGAATCATTGTCATTATATTATTAAATCCCACAGTAATAAAAATTTATTTAAATAGTATGCAAAAATGGGTGACACTATATATATTGCATGAATGGAAATCTAAGTTAATTAATTGAAATCACCATTATAATACCTGCAAGTAGATAATATTTTGAACTATCATATTGATACCATAGTATTACCTTGCTATATATAGCTAGGGCATCATTAAATAATGAATATTACATGTGTTGAAAACTATATAGTTTTTAGATGGTTTGTAAAAAACATGTATGATGATTATGTAATTAGTATGTTTGCATCACCATATTTGTAATCCCCTATCTATATTGATATATTAAATCACTATAGTAAATAGATCACTATTTAATTCCTGAGTCATTGTATGCTAAGTAGTGGTGTCACCATTACTAAGAAGTGTGGTTGTATATGTTTTTACCTATGATAGAAAGTTGTGGCTGGATTACTCAGATAATTAAATGATATAGTGCAACTTAAATGTTGTAGACCAATTGGAAATTAATGTGGTACGACTATTTTTACATATTTAATTTAAAATTAGTCATGTTCTATGGTGTTTGAGATATCCATATCCATTATTTGACCATATTTATTATACCATAATATATGTGCATAAGAATATTTAAAGGGTATGTCTAAGTAATGGATTCGAACCAATAATCAACCCTAACATATACATTTATGGTAATATTAAGTGATATGTAATTTGACCATATATGTATGGGACGGGTCTCCATTATCTCTTAATTTTAAAAGAAGGAAGTCCATTTGAAAATTAAAATAAAAATAATATATATTGATATTTTGGATATATATGGGTCTATATCCGGGTAGCTAAACATTTAAAACTAGTAAGTTAAAATGTGTAGGTATAAAAGTAACACAAAAAGGTTACGAGATGCCTAATATAGAAAATGTAATATTTGAATAATTATACAAAAATATCCTTTGAGAATATTGTTATCTATAAGTGATTATACAATGAAAAGCATACATATATGCATAGGGATGTATATCTATAGTTTCATTCCTTGGGTGGATTATGACAAGATAATGAATGCTAGTCTATAATTTACTTTAGGGTTATGAAATATAGAGTTTTTTATTCTAGTTGTTAAATTTGAAAGTACATTTTCATGTATAATAACTAATTTACTAGCCTAGTTGTAAAATTTAGTAGTTATACTTTAAAACACTAGACTATGGTAATATGTGTTATCATAGAGTGTAATTAAACTAAAAATAATTTATACTTTTGAAATCTATAGTTAATTGTGTATTTACCTGAGTGGTATAATTGTAACCATTATTTATAATATGGGATAGAAAATAATGTAAGATTCATGTGTATGTTTGATGAAATAAATATATGTTATAGTTACTCTTATGTTTAACATATTACATGATGTGTTTAATTGTAGGATGTAAATAATATAAGTCTTATAGTTGAATTTTATTTGACTAATTATATTTCTAATGTGGATTAAAGAGTGATATGGACTTTATTATCTTACTAGTCTTGTTATGTCAGATGAAGACAGTTTGATCAAGTGGTGTGTATGAATTTGATTGATGTAAAAATCACTTTTATATTATTATTCTTAAAGATTTGGCCAAAGTGTGTTTAGTGAAACATACTTTTATATTATCATTTCATAATTATGGTTTATATGTATGTTGGATATCTTTCAATAGATATAGTTTTATATGATATACAACATGTTTAGTTTAGTTAGAAATCATATAGCACGTAGGTACTTGCTTGTCTCTCTAGATTTTTGCACCATTACTATCTACTAATCCATTAAAGGATGGACATTTTATGATGGGATTAGTGTGAGAGATCATTGGTCTGTGGTTGGTGTAGAAAATCACTCAAATGATGCTCTCCATCCCCATAGCAGTACTACTTATCGTGATGACGCTTGAGATTTCAACAAATACTTGAAGTTTGGAAACTATGCTCTGGGGAAGCCATGTATCTTATTTTTACATTGTACTTATTATTGAAAACTATCATGAATATTTGTAATTATTTATTGGACAACGGTGATTATACATTTGTATCAGTTGTGGCTGAGTTGTTATAATTGCTAAATATATATTTGCATTTTAACATACTCTCATGATGTTAGAGATCCATGATTTATGATGTAATATGATTTGGTTGGCATTATTACACATGAATACTTTATATGATCTCTGTTAGATTCTATAAATGTAATCTATTTTTGTACATGTGTTTGTTTATTTTTTTTCTAAATCACGTATTTCTTGATAGATCCTAGTGTGGATGTTACATTGAGAAAAAAACTACATAATATTAAAAAAATTATGAATCAAGTAATGTTGATATTGACACACAATAAGATGCAAAATTTTAAATGGAAATGCATGAATTAAAACTTTTTTCCCTCATGCACAACTCAATAAACACTAAAATAAATGACATTGACATGTTTTGGCCTTATGAATTTGACAACAAACACAATTAGAACTATTTAGAGGTATCAATCAACCTACACTCAACATAAACATGAGTTATATATTGTCTACATATTCACTTAAATTATAGATATTGAGTGTTTAGGAAAAGTATTGCCATATGAGTTTTTAGGTAACTAAAAAATAACGTTCATAATTATTCTACATCATGCCTAAAAATATGATAGGATCCACTACTCGATATGATTATTCAAGGAAAAAAAATTATAGGAAAATCATAATTGATTAGTAACACAAAACATGTCCTAAATGGATTTTTAGGAAGAAGCAATTTTCCCCTACATCTCCTTGATCCAAACTAGTTTTTTAAGATTGAACATAAAATCATCAACAATACATTCATAACTTCACATTCATATCCAAGAAATGAAGGCACATGAGGGACAAGCACTAACCATTTTCTATAAATATATGAGACACATTAAATATGTGCTCATTTATGAAATGATCTTTAGAGGACCAAAGATGCTTAGCATTATACATAATCAATTGTGTGAGGCATTCCCTCAAATTAAGAACAAATTTGTTTGTGGATGCGAAATAATACTTGATCGGGACCTAATTAATCTTATTTTTATAAATAAAATATTAATTTATGTGGGGAAGTTATTTGGTCACATACTATGGAAAATAATTGACATAATTGTAACATTACACACAAATTTCCATCACTAAGGATGCATGGAAAATCTATTACTATTCATAAATTTATAAACCAACATCAAAAAATTATTTACTAATATTTTATATGTGGAATACATATAATTTTATATAATCCATCACATTACTAAGGAGTTATTCAATGGATTTGACAAGATGTATTTTAGGAAGGGATGCATATGAGAGTTTGAGATTCTGAGAGACTGAGGGATGAATCTCATGGAAGGGTATTATTTCCATTTGGATTACCTAGATACAATTGAATATTTTTGTAAAGAGAGAGTAGGGTGGAAGGCATCACTACCATTTCTTGGGCATACCAACACTATTAAAAAATATATCTTAATGGGAGTCTTTCATCATAAATTTGATAAATGAAAAAACATAGTGAAATGATCTCAAGCCATTAGAAAGTTTGATAATACAAACCATGTGTTTTAGCTAGATATGAGATTGAATGATCAAGGGATGGATTTGAGTTTCTAATAGTTTGAGAGAATGATGGAGGGATATCATAGAAGGGTATCAATGTCATTACCATTTCCTAAGCATAACTAAATATTTTTGTAAAGAGGGAACATGGTGTAAGGGATCACTGCCATTGCTTGGGCACAAAGCACTATTGAGGCAAAGCTCTTGGTGGGCTATTTTTAATCACAAGTTCAATAATATAAAAAACATAGTGGTAGGAAATAAAGCAATTGACAATTTGGTAAGAGAAAGCAAGGGTTTTAGCTAGATATGATATTGAATGAGCAAGGGATAGATTTGAGAGTATGATATTTTTTAAATATTGATGTATAGATTGTTGAATGTGGATCCCTTTGGGGCTATCACATGACATGTTGGTACACTTTAGGGGCCTAGAGAGTTCCAAGGATGTGGCAAGCACATTTTCCTTTTGCTTATCATGTGGGTGAATATTATTAAATGTTTATTTAATAATTTATATGTATACTTTCATGTTTGTTGAAAATGGGATTGATTTCTTTGTTCTAGGGATTTAATTATTTATTTAATATTTCTGTAATGCATTAAGAGAAAATTATTAAATGATTTATTTAATAATTTTTATGATGCATTAGGAGAAATTATTAACTGATGTATTTACTTATTTTATGATGAATTAGGAGGAGAAAAATTATTAAATGCAATATTTAATAATTTCTTGATGTATTATGGAAGTGGGTTGGACTTCCACATTGGAAGTTATGCCATTTGGAGAGGAATGGTGTGTTCCTCCTCTAAGGACCTTTTGGATATGCTTTGAAAGGTAGAATGTGGCATGCCACTTGATGGATAGAGCTTATCTTGTTGGAGGATGGTGATTTTTCTCTTTAGAGGATGTTTTCTACACCATTTGTTATTTATACAGGGTGTGGTGTGACCTGTGAGAGGTTGTTGAATATTTTTATTTTATAGGTGTGGTTTTGAAAGACAGAGTAAAAAATATAGGTGTTTTTCAAAGTGTAGGTGTTAATTTATAAGGTGTGGTTTAGCATATTTTGAGATACAAAAAAGTGCAGGTGAAGGTAAAAGTGTAGATTTTATATAGTATTTTCTATATAATTTTTTTCATCTTTGTGAGAGTTCATTGTAATCTTGTTTTAGATTACTGATTTATTTGAGGAATTTTTTGGTGGATGTATCCCACATTAAGTGAACCACGATATATCTATGTTATGCGTTATTACTGGTTTTATTTTCTCTTTTTATGCTTTTATATTATACTATGGTTTAAAGGAATTGTTTCCACATAATTAAATCTAATTTTTACACATTTAAAATCTAGTTTTGTGATTTTATAGTGGTTTAGAAATCTGATTTACATTCACTTAATTCTTAAAAACTGGTATCAAAGCTTTGGTGGTGTTTTAGCTAAAGTGGTAAATCATAGGAAAGGTTATTAGCTTGAGTGGGAGCTATGGAGAAAAAATTAGATTTAGAGTGGAGAAATTTGATGGTAAAAATTTTGATTTGTGAAAAATATAGATAGATGATTACTTGTATCAGAAGAAAACTTCAACTACCCTTGAAGGAAAAATGAGGATAACCTATAAGTATGAGTGATGTAAATTAGATATTGTTTGATAGGAAGGCATTGGAAACCATTCAATTATGCCTTGCATCCTCTGTTGCATTTAACATTGCAAATCAAACATCCAAAAAGGATATCATTGATAATCTTGGAAAGTTGTATGAGAAACCCTTAGCATCAAATAATTTTTTTCTTATGAAAAGATTGTTTAACATGAAAATGTTTGAGAATGGTTGAATTGCTAATCATTTAAATGATTTTAATATAGTTGTAAGTATGTGATGAATTTGGAATTTTTCTAATTTTATGTTCTTTATCAGATAGTTGATATAGTTTGGTTATGGCTGTGAGTAATACAGTCCCTGCCAATGTAAGCTTGAATTTCAAAGATATTATATGTGTGATTATTAGTGAGAAAATGCGAAGAAATAGCACTAGTAAATCATCTTCAGGTAATAATTTTTCTATTGATACTAGAGGGAGGCAAAAGGAAAAGAGCAAAGACAATCATGAAAATTCAAAAGGTAGATCTAAATCAAGATCTAAAGCTAAGATGATATGCTATGATTGTGAGAAGAGTCGACACATAAATAAGGATTTTTGGTCACTTTGAGATAAGAATGGCAATAAAAAGGAAACGAATGAGGTAAATGTGACATCAAGTAAAACTAGTCAAGATGCCTTCATTCTTTGTTTAGATAATTTTACTGAGTCTTAAGTATTAGATTCAGGGGCTTCTTTTCATACCACCCCACATAGGCATTATTTTTTTGATTATGTTCAAAATAATCTATGACATGTATATCTTGGTGATGATGAACTATGTGAGATAGTAGGGAAAGGTTCTACTTAGGTGAAAATACAAAATGAGAACACATGGCTATTTAAGGATGTCAGACATGTGCCTATGTTGAGATGAAATTTAGTTTTAGTGGGGTAATTGGGTAGTGAAGGATGTTTAGTTATGTTTACTACATATTCTTGGAAAGTTACCAAAGGATCTCTTTTAATTTCAAGAGGTATGAAATTTGTTACTTTATATTTGACTAGTAGTGTTGATTCTTGTGATTTAGTTGTTGTAGATAGAAATGCAACTATGTGGCACTACAGGATCAGTCATATGAGCCATAAGGGTATAGAGATCTTAAAAGATAAGTTGCCTAGATTGAAATATCTAGATCTAGACTTCTGTGAGGATTATGTGTATGAAAAATAGAAGTGGGTTATGTTTCTGAAAGTTATATCAACAAAGAAAGAGCACAAGTTAGAGTTGGTACATTCAAATGTATGGGGACCAACTCATGTATCTTTTATTGGTGGTTCTAATTATTATGTCACTTTTATTAATGATGCAACTAAGAAAGTTTGAGTTTATTGTATTAAAAATAAATTTGATGTGTTTGACACTTTTAAGAAGTGGAAAGTCTTGGTTGAAAATAAAACAAGTCTCAAATTGAAATGTCTCAGATCAAATAATGGAGGTGAGTATTATAGTAATCATTTCTTTGGTTATTGTTCTAACAATAGAATCCATAGGCAAAGGATGGTTCCAAGAAATCCATAGTAGAATGGGGTGTCTGAAAGGATGAACAAAAAAATAATGGAATGTGCTAGGAGCATGAGGTTACATGAAAGGTTGCCTTTACAATTTCGGGTAGAAGTAGTTAACATGATAGTATATCTGATTAATAGAGGGCCTTTTATGTCTTTGAATGGAGGTATTCCTGAACAATCTTGGTCTAGTAAGAATGTTGATTATTCTTTTCTTAGTCTTTGGATGTGAAAATTTTTCCCTCATATAGAAAGAGAATAGGACCAAGTTAGAGGCTAAATCAAATAAATGCACCTTTGTTGGATATGGTGAGGATGACTTTAGTTTCTATTATGGAGCATTAAATATAAGAAAATATTTTGGTCTAGAGATGTAGTTTTTAATAAAAAGTCATGTATAAAGATCAGTTACATGAATAGGAATAGGAACAAAAAGAGTATACAATATTGGATGACATTGAAGATGACAAAGTATCTAATGAATCAGTTTAGGAATCATCTACACAAGGACCCCAAACTCTTATGGTAAGAATATCTTCTAGGGTAAGAAAAGCACCTGAATATTTTTTTCTTTCTTTGAATTATTTATTACTCACTAAAAATAGAGAATTAGAGTGTTATGAGGAAGCAATATAGGTAGATGCCAGATTGAAATGGGAATAAGACATGGATGAGTATCATAGATCTCTCATGGAGAACCAAACATGGGATTTGGTAAGGATACCCAAGGGCAAGAGTGCATTACCAAATAGGTGGATCTTCAGAATAAAAGAAGAGGATCATGGGAGAAAAATATATAAAGCTAAGATGGTGGTCAAAGGGTTTACACAAAAATTAGGTATTGATTTTGATGAGATTTTCTTTTCTATCATAAAAATGACTTCTATTAGGACTGTTCTTGATTTAGTTGCAGTTGAGGATTTACACTTAGAATAGTTAGATATGAAAATTGCTTTTCTTCATGGTGCTTTGGATGAAAAGTTGTATATGAAGTAACCATAGGGATATGAGGTCAAAGGGAAGGAGAAGTATGTGTGCAGATTAAAGAAGAGTTGTATGGCCTTAAACAAGCTCCATAATAATGGTATAAGAAATTTGATTGTTTTATGTTAGAATAAAAATATCAAAGGTGTAATTCTGACCATTTCATGTATATCAAACATTTTGATGATGGTTCCTTTATTATTTTATGCTTGTATGTGGATGACATGTTAGTTGCATGAAAGAACATATAACATATTCATATGCTCAAGAAATAGCTTAGTGACTCCTTTTCTATGAAAGATTTGGGTACTACAAAGCAAATTCTTGGTATGAGAATTACTCATGACAAGAAGGAGAGGATGCTAGTTTTATCCTAATCAAAGTATGTGAAGAAAGTCTTGGAAAGGTTTAGTATGTTGGATGCTAAATATGTTGGTACTCCTTTGGCAAGTCACTTTAGATTATCAAAAGAGAATTGTCCCAAGATGGAAGCTAAAAATCTTAAGATGTCTAAGGTACCTTATTCTTCGATAGTTGGTATCTTGATGTATGTCATGATTTGTACTAGGCTAGATATTGCCCAAGTAGTGGGAGTTGTGAGCAGGTATATGAGTGATCCAAGATATGAGCATTGGCAGGTAGTGAAATGAATTCTTTGATATTTGAGAGGAACCATTGATTTTTCACTATGTTATGGTAGATTAGATATGACTTTACATGGTTATGTGGACTCGTATATAGTAGGGGATATTGATAGAAAGAGGAGTATGATAGGTTATATATTTATTGTTGGAAATACAATGATTAATTAGATTTCCAAGATATAGAAGGTTATGGCTTTGTCAACCATAGAAGTAGAGTATGTTGCTACCATAGAGGCAATCAAGGAGATGATTTAGTTACAAGAGTTATTTTGAGAGTTGGGTCATGAGCAGAAAGTTAGGAGACTACACAATGATAGTCAGAGTGCTATTTATTTGGCAAAGAACTTTGCTTTCCACTAGAAGACAAAACATATTCAGTTACATTATCACTTCATTAAGACAACTTTAGAGGAGAACTTGGTGAAGTTGAAGAAGATTCACACTAGCCAGAATCATATGGATATAATGACCAAGGTGGTCACATTGGACAAATTGAGACTATATTCAAATTTGGTTGGCTTTAGTGGTCATGGAGCAATGATAGATTCTATTCAAGAGAAAAGGTATCTAGGTGAGAGTGTGGAGCCCTTTGGGTCTATCACATGACCATGTTGGTACACTTGGGGGCCTAGAGAGCTCCAAGGATGTGAGAAGCACATTTTTCCTTTTCTCCTCATGAGAATAAATATTATTAAATATTTATTTAATAATTTTCATGTATACTTCCATGTTTGTTGAAAGTGGGATTGATTTTTTTGTTCTAAAAAATTAATTATTTATTTAATATTTTTGTAATGCATTAGGAAAAAATTATTAAATGATGTATTTAATAATTTTCATGAAGCATTAGGAGAAATTATTAAATAATGTATTTACTTGCTTCTATGATGCATTAGGAGGAGAAAAATTATTAAATGTAGCATTTAATAATTTTTTGATGTATTATGGAAGTGGGTTAGACTTTCTCATTGAAAGTTGTGCCATTTGGAGAAGAATGGTGTGTTACTCCTATAAGGACCTTTTGAATATGCTTTGAAAGGTGGAATGTGGCATTTCACTTCATGGATAGAGCTAATCTTGTTGGAGGATGGCAAGTTTTCTCTTTGGAGGATGTTTTCTACACAATTTGTTATTTATACAAGGTGTGGTGTGACCTATGAGAGGTTGTTGAATATTTTTTATTTTTTAGGTGTGCCTTTGGGAGACAGAGTCAAAAATATAGGTGAGATATAAAAAAGTGCAAGTGTAGGTTAAAGTATAACTTTTGTACAATATTTTCTACAAGATATTTTTTATATCTCTGTGAGAGTTTATTTTAATCTTGTTTCATATTAATGATTTATTTGAGTACTTTCTTGATGGATGTAGCCCACATTAGGTGAACAATGGTATATCTATGTCATATGGTATTACTAGTTTAATTCTTTCTTTTTATACTTTCATATTATACAATGGTTTGAAGGAATTATTTCTGCATAATTAAATATGATTTTCACATATTTAAAATCTAATTTTATTATTTTATGGTATTTTAAAAATCTTATTTATATTCACTTAATTCCTAACAATTCATGTCTTAGATCTATCACCTAGAACAATCCATCAAAATTTGGTGGATTCACCTTCTTCATGTCTCTAGCTAACTCTACCGCAACTTGTGCTCTAGCATCTTGAGGATTTTCCTACTCATCTAGATGCTTTTTAGGTTCATCATACTATTCTTCTTCCTTGTGACCATCAACCACCTGATCTAGATCTATAATCTAATCTCTAGTCTTATTCATGACTACAACAATCTGGTCTATCTTTGCTGACTACTTAGTGGCAAATTGACTAGGATCAAATGGAGAGTTGTTATCATTAAAATTTGAAAGACCCTCTCTAGAAACTATCATTTTCACCATCCTTCCTAATATCAATATAAATATATAAAAATATCAGTGGACTCACTAGGTCCTAAACGGTGAGCTATAACTTTGATACATGTAACATCCCCACTGAGATCTACCTATAAATACATGATTTTTAAAATAAATAAATAAATAAATGTACAAAAATAGATTATATTCTGAGAATATAATATAGATCATATAAATTATTCATGTGTAATAATGGTAACCAAATCATATTACATCATAAATCATGAATGTCTAGCATCATGAGAGTATGTCAAAACCCAAATATAGATTTAGTAATTATAACAACTTAGACACAACTGATACAAATTTATAGTCACCACTATCAAATAAATAGTTACAACTCTTCATGATAATTTTTAATATTAAGTACAATGTACAAATAAGGTACATGACTTTTCTAGAGTATAGTTCTTAAATTTCAAGTATCTATGGCAATCTTAAATATCATCTCGATAAGTAGTACTATTGTGAGGAAGGAGAGCATCATCCGAGTACTTTTTCACACCAACCATGGACTAACGATCTCCCACACTAATTCTATCAGAAAATAGCCCTTCTTTCATGAAAAAATAGATAGTGACAGCACAATAATCTAGAGAGACAATCAAGTACCTATGTGTTGTATAATTTCTAACTAAACTAAACATATTGTGTATCATATAAAATTCAATATATTTCAAGATATCACACATACATGTAATCATACTCATGAAATGATATTATCTGATTAAACATACTTTGGCTAAAAATTTAAGAATAATAATATAAAAATAATTTCTAGATCAATCAAATTCATACACACCACTTAATCAAGCTACTTTCATGTGACATTGCAATACTAATAATCTAGTAAAGTCCATCTCACTCCTTACTTAGCATTAGCAATACAGATTGGTTAAATATAATTCAACCACAAGATTCATATTGTTTACATCTTACTATCAAATACATCATATAACATGTTAAATATAAGATTAATTGTAACATACATTTATTCCATCAAACATACGAATGAATTATACATTATTTTCTATCCCATATTAAAAATAATGACTATAATTATACCATCTAAGTAAATACCTAATTCATTATAGAGTTTTAAAAAAAAAATAGCTTAATGACACTCTATGACAACCCATATAACCACAGCCCAATGTTTTTAAGCATAACTACTAAATTTTGTAACAAGGCTAGTAAAGTAGTTATTATAAATGAAAACTTACTTTCAAATTTAAAAACTAGAATAACAAAGTCTATTTTTCACAACCCTAGAGTAAATTCCAAACTAGCATTTGTTATCTTGTCATAATCCACTCGAGGAATGAGATTATAGATATACATCTATATGCATATAAGTATGCTTTCTATTGTATAATCACTTACGAATAATACTATTCTCAAAGGAGATTTTTGTATAATTATTCAACTATTCCTTTTTTTGCATTAGGCATCTCGTAACCTTTTTTTATGTTACTTCTTTACCTACATATTTTAACTTACTAGTTATAAATGTTCAACTCCCTGAATATAAACCCATATATATCCAAAATATCAATATATATTCTTTTTCTTTTAATTTTCAAAGGGATTCCCTGATTTTAAAATTTGGAGATAATAAAGACCCATCTCATACATATATGGTCAAATTACATATCAATTAATATTACTGTAAATGTATGTGTTAGGCTTGTTTATTGGTTTGAATCCATTACTTACACTTACTCCTTTGAAAATTCTTATGCGCATATATTATGGTATAATAAATATAGTCAAATAATGGATACGGATATCTCAAACACCATAAAACATGACAACATTTAAATTAAATATGAATTAAAAACATTACCACATTAAGTTCTAACTGGTCTACAACACTTAAGTTGCACTATATCATTTAATTATATGAGTTTGCCAACCATGACTTTCTATAATAGGCGTAAACATATACAACCACACTTCTTGGTAATGGCGATGCCAATGCTCAGTATAGAATGACTTAGGAATTAAATAGTGATATTTTTACTATAGTGATTTAATATACGTATACAGATAGGGGATTACAAATATGATGATGCAAACATACTAATTACATAATCATCGTACATGTTTTCTACAAATTATCTAGAAACTATATAGTTTTCAACACATACAATATTCATTATTTAACGATGCCCCAGCTATGTATACAAGGAAAATACTATGGTAACAACACGATAATTCATAGTATTATCTACTTACAGGTATTAGAATGATGATTTCAATAAATTAACTCAGATTTCCATTCATGCATTATATATAGTATTGCCCAATTTTGTATACTATTTAAATATATTTTTATTACTACAGGATTTAATAATGGAACAACAGTGTTTCCTTAAAACATACACTATCTGATTAGATCGATGCCCCTAATTTCATATTTTTTAAGTTGTATGCAAACTTCCTAAATGAGTCTACGTTAAAGTTAAAACATAGTTCAATAAAAACTCTCATTGCCAATTGCCTGCAGAACCTGATCGATGCCTTGGTTTATTGCAATGCCCCAAATGGTAATATCAAGGCATAAATTACATAAATAAAATGAAATCAAGTATAACAATATAGGGTTGGCACTCTTTGAAAGTCTAATTTTTATATAATAAGTTGACGCCAAGATCAGGTTTATTTTTCATTTTAAAAACTATACATGTTCTCCCTATTTAAATCAATAACTTATCTATACATAACTATTTATTATAACCTGAATTAACTACCTCCCTGTAAACTTTGATGCCACTAATAAATAATAGTGACCCTATAATGACTACCTATTTTTTTTCTAAAAGATACAAACTCACAAAATAATAGTCTCGCTAGAACAAAGGTTAGTAAAGTGATTATAACTTGACATACACAAATCTTTGTTTGTTTTTTTTATAACTTGGCTCAGAAAATAATAGATTGGTAGTGATTTAAGGGATTATAGACTAAAAACAAATATTTATGTTCTATTAAATCTCACTTAAATTCTCTCAAGTTGTGCAGGTCTTCAAAAAAATACACACCATTCATAGGCTAACCAAAAAAAGACATACTAAGTATATAGACAAGTTGATATGACCATCTTTCTTTTTAACTTGTTTTTTAAAGGTAAAACAAAGATAATATTCAACATCCCATACATAATATTAATACAATATACTAAAATTCATTGATTTATATATAAAACACCACCTAGCAATAAATTTTGTTGTTGATCCTGCCTCTTTTTTTTTTCCTCTATGTTATGCTCTTTCTTCCTTCTGTTGTTCTACTTCCTCAGCGCATTAGTTAAGATATCTTTCTCCCACTTTTCTAATGTAAAAATAGGTGTTGCATTCCTTTCCTTTATTTTTTTCTTTTTTTATTATTTTAATACCTTTAATTTTTTTTATTTTTTCTAAATTTTTAATTTTTTTTTTTTTAATTTCATTATTTTTTCTCAAAATAATTCTCATTTATATATATATTTTACTATGAAATGTCCAAATTTTATATTTTTAATTAATTTAGAATCTAATTATATTATAACAATTTTAAATGACAATCTCAAAATTTATAAATAATTCATATTTAAAATTTTCTTCTATCAAAATTGTTCCTACAATTATTAATGGAAAAACATGCTACACACAAAAGGCATTCATTTTTATATTTTATATTTTTATCTACTCTAACAAATCATAGAAAAATAATTTTTCAATCAGGAGATAAACACATTATAAACAATTATTTTTAATGCATTTTTACTATGTACTATCTATTGTGGTACGTGGAATATTTCTTTGGCTTTCTATAGACTTTTGAGGCCTTCATCTACATTACCTTCTTTGATGATGCTTTCCGTTCAATGCATTTAAGGGATAAATTACCTATGTCCATCTCACAACATGTAGATAATTATATCATATCACATGATAACTATACAATAATAATATAATTGAAATGATACATTAATATGTTTTAAATGTAAACACATATATTAACCACCTCACAGTAAGTAACCATACATCATCATGTGTCTAAAAAATATTCTACTATTCCATAATAGCATAAATCTCAAACTTAGTCAGAAAAATAAATAATATCATATGTTTCCATTATAAATATGTATGAACAACTAGATAGTTTGCTTAACGAGGAAATCAAGATTGAACACTCAATATGCCATAGAGTGTAAGAATCCATGATTTATTCCCAATATATAACAATAGCTTCCCTAATGAAACCAATGTCCGCTACAATGTTGTGTAATGATTTGTAATATAAAATTTCCATCCAACAAAATATTTCATATAATAGTAAATCAATCATATGAATGAAATATAAATAAGTTACAATTACTTGAATTATTAAATTTCTCCATTGATTTTTTTTAATGTTGAAATATCATATTCATGTAAACTTAACGAGTGGCAATGTTTCTAGAAAAGAGGGGTGATTTATATACATATCAATGAAGAATGGTAGTTTTGCTTCCTTAGATTTGTTTTGAAATACATGCTTTATTTATTATTTTCCAGCAAATACGTTAACAAATGTTAGGCTACAAATTATTAGAAGAAATTTTTATAATACGTGGCATCACTAGTGCACCTATATTGTAATCAATAATAACTTATGTGGAAAATTTGTTGTATGCATACATTGAAGTGGTTTGAATTTAAATTATAGCCGATATTATATTTAGCATATAGTGATATCTTTCATATTTGTTTCAAGCATTTGCTGCATATTGATATATTTGAGCACAATGCAATGGAAGACAATGGGTTGGAATCAACATTTTCAAGCCATATTTAAATCATTTTTACATTGGGTATGTTCAATCTTTTATCGGTTATAGGATTAATTCACAATTAAATGCCCCCAACAGAATTAATATTAAATTATAGGCACTTTCATGCATTTCGAGTTCGAAAATATTGATGGGTAGGGTGGAATTACAAAACTAATGTCCATAATTCCAAATATTAATATTAGCAGGTTTTGACAATTTCCTTATATCTACATGTATAACTGCATTTATTATATTTCACGAGCATGAGGCTTTCCCTTGTGTATAAATTCTCTTCTGTATATTTATAATGCGATGAAAAATATTAAACAAGCGAGCAAAGGAGAAGAGACATGTGTGAATACATTAGAAAAGTTTAGTGTTAATCCTCCACCACCCCATAAGTTGTGTGAGCATTTGTCCTTTCTTCTGTGATGTGAAGTTAGATTAAGTTAATTGTATAATTCCCCACTCATTCTATTTTTTGTTTTCTAAATTCAATCGTGAAGATTTTGTCGTCCTAAGAATTTTTAGCATAAACATGTATAAAGTCAAATTTATTGTAGTTGGTTATCTTTATAAAGTGTGTAAGAAAAATATACTTCTATCTTCCTTATTATAAATTAAAGAATAAGTCATCATTAAAAAATAATATGATTATTATAAAAAAATTAATTTATTTAATCAAAATTAAATAGTTATTACATTCATAAATGTAGCTAATGATTGTAATTTAAAATGGTGATTATGGAGAAAAGTATTGTAAGATATAATAAATATGGTAAATTTTAAATTTGACTTTTAATTATTATAGGGTAGTCTTTCTTCTTATTTGGAGAAGGTGAGTAGATTTTTAAGTCCATTTTTATTTTATAGAACTATTCATATGAGAAATTATTTGATAAATCTAAGTTATATATGCCTTGAGATTCATACATATCAACTTTTTTCATATAAATATATTAATGATATTTATACTTGTTGATTTTATGGATAATAATTATATAATTTATTATATAAATGGTATGTAATTTACAATAGAGGGATAGTATAATCTTCAATGAAGGGGTGATGGTAAAGTGCAATAATGAGATATGTCAATAAATATGGAGAACATTAAATTGGATGTTAATTTGATCATCATGGGACACTTTAAACTTTAAATTTGAGTTGAATTTGATTTTCGTATATATGTTTTTTTTTCTATAAAATGTGATTCAAATATCATAATATCTTAGGCATATAAGAGATTTTTGAAAGGGACTCTTTCCTTTTACAAAGGAGAGAAAAATATAAAATAGTAAATAAATACATGAAATATCTCTACCAATGGTGAAAAAATAATGAGCTCTAAAAAACTATAGACCAACAATAATACAAGCTCATACTTCGCAAAATACTATGTCCCTCCCATGTATTATAATTTAGAAGGGCAGAGGATAGTGTTGGTGCAAGTTTATTTTTCATTGACCTTTTATTTTTCTACTCACAACTATTTAATCCTATCCATCCCCTAAATTAGGAAATTCAATTGAATTGATAGGATGAAATTTCACAATTGAAACATGAGATTTTATATCTTCCTTTGAGTTTATCGAAGATCCTTGAACCTCAAGTGACTCAATATTATTTACATACTTGGGTTTCTCCTCGCTAATATTAGGTTCCCTTTAATATAACTTTGTAGCTTCTATATCCATTTATGGTACAACACTCTCAGTATCACTACAACCTTTTACTTGTAAATGTTCAAGAAGTGAATATTTCCACTAGAAATTCATCTTCTTACACTTAGATCTATTGTAGGCTATGTCAAAATGACCTATTTCAAAACATCTATGATAATGGAAAGGTAAACCTTAATAATCGAGTGGTTATGTCCAATGTTCGATCAAAATTTGAATGACCTTAAACATTCAAATCCATTTGAACTAGAAGGCATATATATATGCATGCATGTATGTATGTATGTATGTATGTATGTATGTATGTATGTATCTTAACTGGAGTTTGATCAAAAGTTAAATGACCTGTATTATATGTATTACAATGCTTAAAAGCATGCCTGTGATCATATTTGAAGATGTAGTTTGGGAAACCTTAGTCAGATTGGGTTAGTGATAAAATTATTTGTGAGAGGCTTACAAATCTAGAACCATGGCTTCTAGATCTAAATATTACCTAGCTACTTATTGATCTCCTTCCATGTAAAGGAGTCTAAAATTTTATAACTTAATACAAATAATCTAAAGTTTGATATGAAAATATTTTATTTTTATTTATTATTAATATTGATATCAATTTTTTTAATCAATACATTTTTTCCTCATCAACTTCTATACTAATCTACAAAACTTTTTTTACAATTTTTTTTAATATTTGAAAATATATATAGATTTGAAAAATTATAAATTTTAATTCATTTTATTATGATTAAGTACATTATTCTCCTAAATATTAGAGTTCTTTTGTAATTATATTCTCTATTTACTCACCTATAATTTTAAATATAATTTTGAGATTTCTTTAAGAAACTTTTAATGTGCTTGCCATGATGATTATTTTCTTGTTTACACATTTAAATTTTTAAGACCAAAAAACCATACTAATCAACACTAGTTGATTGTTTTTTCCACTTTGTTATACTTTTGTCACATAGAGAATTCGAAATTTTGTTTGAAAGTGGATATAGACTAATATAACATCTAAGAGTGATTGTGCAATGGTACATTATAATATCGTCCACATCCAATATCCTCTTATGCTAACACTAACACTTCTCTCTCTCATCCAAGCTACCCAAGTCGTATGCTCTTACAAATTTTAGGGTTGATTTGATCCTTCCTTCACAAAAGAAACACAAGGCCTACTCCAAAATACGTGGGTCCCCATTGATCTCCAACCGTCATCAAAGCTCTAAATTCATCTAGAAGACAAATAAAATTACATGGATAAATGACAGCTAGATAGACAATAAAGGAGTTCAATGTTAAAGCAATAAAATGACCCCTACCGTATACTTAACCTATGAGTGGAATGTTAGAGAATGGGCAGCAATACATTGCTTGAGCTTACGTAAGTCATTTTGACTTCAATATTATTCTTGTTTCATTAACGTAAATTGTTTTAATTACTCGTTGAAAAAGGCAACATAGAGCTCCATATTAGTTCCGTCTATTAAGTTATAAAAATTGCCCTTAGTATACGATTGCTACATCCCCTACCTGAATGCTAACAATAAATACCTTAAACAGAGGCAAATGAAGAATAAACAAGATGGTGGACTGAATAATGATTAGTAAATGACTGATGAATAATAAACGGTGTAGCTTGGACCTTCCGCGTGGGTAGTAAAAACTGAGTTCCGCGTAGGCACCATATATTATCCCAAAAAAAAAAGAAAAAATCTGCACGCTTATTTCTCAATTTTTTTAAACCTGATTTGCAAGATCACATATAATGTAGTTCACATATAATGTAGTTAATTCAAAAGTAGTTAAAAATAATAGCTTCATTTATGATTTCACCATTCAAAACAATTGTTGTAAGTCCCAACACTCATAAAATGTGGCTACTAAAAAAAAGAGGAACACAAGGTTTCCTCCCATTTTTAGTTGAAGATTAGCATTAGTATTTGAAGCAAAGAAAATAGAGGGAAAAGGAAGCAATTCTAGTGGTATGTGAAACATTCGTTGCTCAAATTCATCTTTTAATATATTTATACTTGTATTTTAAAAGTAAAATAGTAAGTTTTAAAAATAATGAGAGTGTTATAATTATTTTATTTTTTTAAAAATTGTTTCTTCATTTTTAATATATTTTAATTGTGGGTTTTCAAAAATTACTATTTTTTTTAATAAATTTTAGATGAAGATCTTTAAAATAAAATTAAAAAAAAATTGTAAATAACCTCCTAATAAAAAAATACAAAAAAATGTATGATTTAAAAAGATTAACCTTCTTCCATTTCTTTCACAAATTTAGGCAAACCTAAAAAACATCCCATTGTGAGGTGGTCATTCAATATTAAAAAGCTTGCAAAGAATTACTTTATTTATTTCTTTCATAAACAAACTCTCAATACTTCATGAATTATTTTGTTTTTAAATGTTATGGGAAATTCAAAATTTGAAATCCTATGGCCTACATTTTACATATCCCTCGAAACCCACATATGTTTACATATCCATAAAATCTGATAAGATGGCTAAGAGTAGTCATTCAATTTGTGAACTTACAATTCAAAAAAATCGTTATATGTCTAAACACTATCATGAGCTATGAATACTAAAACACATAAAAACTTGATGCTTCTTCCCATTTATTCATAAAACTCTCAGTTTTTCATATGGCTTCTTATGTTTCTTATATCATGGTCAACCCTATGTCATGTGTATGTGAAAAATTGGATCCAAGATACTAAGTTAGGAACAGAGAAAAAAAACTCAAGGTTCATATCTTTGACCCACACACAACTTGAGGTTGGACAAAAGAGAGAGGAATCACATGCAAATAAAAATAAAATATAAATAGAACAAATTTATACCTCAAGAAGCAATGCAATTCTTCTCCCTTATAATTATAGATGGACTCAAAGTGACTTGGAGATTATTGAAGTTTGACAATAGATGTTTGATTTCTCTTTTGGAATTAAGATTTGGATGACATATTGATATAATTTGGCTTATTAGTTAGACAAGGTTATTGAATGATGGAATTAGAGGCTTTTACATTCAACACTCTTGGATTTTCATGGGGGAGTAACTCCATTTATAGGAGATTGATTAGATAATGTAATTCTATATTTCATCAATGGCTGAGAGATTTACTAGGCATAAAAAATTCCTAGAAATCTGTGGAAAGGATTGTGGAGTGGCTCTAAAAAGTTTAGAGATTTCTAGAGTCCATTAAAATTAATAAATGATAATCATAAGGGGATTAACAAGGTGGTTTGTATGAGTGGCTAGTGGGGATAGGTGAGGGCAGGTGGTGAGGAATTCTCAATTCTTGAAGAATTATGGAAGCTTAATTAGTGGATAAATGACATGATAAGAGGATGATTAATTGATATAAAGGATGTTGTAATGTTATTATGATATAAGAGATGTTAAGAGTGTCAGAGTGATGCAGGGATAATGTTATTATGATTTTAATGTCTGACGATTCTAATAATGATAAAATAATTAGAAGTGGATGATTTTAGGTGTATACATTTTCTCCCTCTTTATAAGGGCATTGTCAGCAAAATGAAAAATGGATTCAAGGAAATAAAAATTATTATGGGTTATCAAATGATAAAATTTGGGATGGGTGATGCCCACTCAAGAGGTCATAGTGAGAAATGAGACACATGACCACTAAAAATATAATGAGGGGTGGGATGTGTAGAGAGAAGAAAGAGGGGTTGGGATGGAAGTAATAGATGGGATAGATGTGATGGATATAATCCAATTTTTTAATCCATGAGCTACAATTTGATTAGTATTTGCATTCATGATTCTCTTGGAAAATATATATGTGAGGGAGTGAAAGATGATAAAGTTATGACCATAGGCATGCCTTAATCAATGACATATTAAATGAGGAAGCCATAAAATTTTGATACATGAATAAGTAAATCCAAAATATTTAGATGTGTCATAGGAAATGATGCATGTTGGGGAGAGTTGAGGCCTTGGATTGGATGATTGATTGAGTTAGGTCATGAGATTTATATGTATCTTAGGCAAGGAAATATTTAGGGAGAGCTAAAATCTTTGATTGAATTTATTTATTGACTGACAATTGATGATTTGTTGATGGAGAAAAGATGGATGTCATGATTTGTTGGTCCCAATAGACAAGTACAAGATATTTATGGTAAGATAAGGGATATGATTAAGGGGATGGTGGTAAATTTAGAATTAAGAATAGTTTTCAATTTAATTTTGGACTCATTTAGACTTTGGATTGACTAATGATCCACACATTTTATTTTCCTTAAGAGATGATGTATACATAGGAGCAGAGGCAACACGATTAGATGTGGGAGTGATGTCTCCCAGTTGATTGAGATGAACAAATTGATTATAGGTCAAGGATTCTATCGATTCAAGGATTAATAATGGTGGAACATGTTAATGAAGGATTCAATAGATTGAATGAGATTGGATAGAGAATTGGATAGTTGTTTAGAATAAAATGATGAATGGTGAAGGATTTCAAATGATTGTGAATGATTCCAATATTATGATATTTCATGATGGCAAGAGAGACTAATGATGATTGATAATTTATGAAATTATATGATTGTGGTTGAGATGACCTCAGACACTACATGTTACTAAGTATTGCCTGCATAGTTCATATGGACCTTAGGCCAATTTATTTATCCCTAGAATAGAGTTATATGATTATAGATGATAGGATAGACTAGATGATGATGATGGATGTTCAAATAAACTATAAATTAATGGTGATTGTGATTTTCAGATATGATTAAGGAAGGATATATGCTTGACATTAGATGCTCAATTTTATGATTTGAGTTTTTATGAATTTTTTTGATAGATGATGGGATTTGAATGTTGATGATTGATTTAGATAATATTTATAATTAAATGTTGGATATATTTAAATCGACTGAGTAAGGTTGATGGATGATTTAAATCTACCTAGATAATGACTTAGATGGTGGATATGAATTTTTGGAATGTTATATAAGAGGTTAGATGCTTTGACTTGGATGATTTATCTTGATAGGATAAATTATGTGATGTGAATGGATTTCATTGAATATATTATTTTTTATTATGATATAGATATTTGTGTTATAATGGTATTGAGCCATTGTTTTTGAGAAATAATGTTTGATTTAGCACTAGGCAGTATACACTATGATATGTCTAACCATGGTGATATTTTCCCATAATACATGTTTGATTGATGGGAAATACACAAATATTAAAAAAATAAAGTATACAAATAGCATGCATCATAATGCACCATTGATATAGGAAACAAGATGACATGTTTATTGTATGCTATTGTACATATGATAAAATATAATATGATAAGTGAAAAGTTGCATAACAATATTCATAAAATTACTAATAAAAAATAATTAAATGAACAAATGATAAAATATATTCAAAAAGTTAAAAAACATCAAATATCATACAAATAAAATGAACACACAAGTATTTAATTGATGATAATTTTTGTATTGATTTTATGTGATCAATATCTTATTGGTTATCCTCTTGAAAAATTCTGGAATGAATGATCGATTCATGAATGTTTTATTTTTTCCCCAAGTGACACTATATGTTGTGAGGTTGGATTTGATACACGAGTGGATAGGATATTCAAAAATCAATTGTTGGATAAGGGATGTAGATTCTAATAAGAAATGTGAAATTTTATGAGGACAAGGACTTGGATTTTACATAGGATGTAAGACATAATGACTGGGATGTTTTGATTTTTCAAGTTTTTATGATTATGTTTTTGGATTTTTAAGGATTTTTTTAATGTTTTTTTTATTATTTATGTACAAAAGGTATCATTAGCAAAGGGAACATTTATCAACCAAGATGGGAAACGATATTGGATGGAATGGTGGAAAGATTTGGGTGATGCTTAAATGAGATGAGGGATGATGAGGAATGGACTAGGAATCTTTAAGCATTTCATCTCATAGGATCCAAATATTCCATTGGAGAAATGGCACTCAGAGGATATGTCAAGATATTTGTAGAACATATTAAAATACATTTTCCACTTACTTATAAAGGTCAAGATGACAAGAAATTATTAGAAACAACATGATGAAAAATGAGATGGATAAGGATGTTTAGGATGTAGGAGATGGATAAGTATGATTTTAGGATATGGATTTTGATGCAGATGGGGATAAAAATGGTTATTATCATATCAATGGATGGATCTGTATGTGATGTCATTGTGCTCTTTAATATTATCTGAATTTCCAAATAAGTTGTGCATTTCTGTGTGTTAGCCACATTTTCATGTGGTTGATGAAGATTTTTAAACATATAAAAATAAACCACTTCC
Source organism: Torreya grandis (assembly GCA_037957365.1). Lineage (NCBI taxonomy): Eukaryota > Viridiplantae > Streptophyta > Pinopsida > Cupressales > Taxaceae > Torreya > Torreya grandis. The sequence goes on along the minus strand of JARHVA010000155.1, from coordinate 5,331,123 downwards.
CAGAAAGAAACCAGAAACTCACAACAAAATATATGCAATATTCATAACCAGAAGAAATACATAAGAAATATAAAATAGGCAAAATAAAAATATTTCTTTAAATTATTTAAATCTTTCTCCATAATAATAAAGATCAATTATAATTTATTAATAGAATTACATGTGAACATGTTTTAATAATTAATAAATAAAAATATTCTAAATTTATCAAAATAATAATTTGCATGAAATATAAACTAAAGTCATCTCTAGGCTTTCAAAGGCTTTATTTTTCTAAAAAATATATTAACTAATTATTAAATAAATTGCATGATTGTTTTTCAGTATTAAAGCTACTGTAGAAATGGATTCAATAGCAATTAACCAACATTCTCCCCCTTGATGTTGAGTGAACTAACAATTTGATCTCAAAGTATCAAAAAATGAACTTTTGTCATAGCTTTAGTGAAAATATCTGCAACCTATTCCTATGTATTTATATACTTCAATTCTATATATTTCTTCTAAATCAAATCTCAAATAAAATGGTACTTCAAATCAAATTGCTTTGACCTATTATGATGCATTGGATTCTTGGATAATTTTATTGCACTTAAGTTATCACAAAAAATTACTATAGGCTAAATTTATTTCTCTCAAATTTCTTCTTAAACCTTTTGGAGATATAATGATTGTGTACCTATTGAAGTGACTATAATATATTCTAATTTTATAGATGAAACAATAATTGAGATTTAATTTTTTGAACTCCATGTAACCAAACCAAAACCAAGTGAAAAAAATTTCCAGATGTTGAATTTTGGTCATCCAAACTACCACCCCAATTAGAATTACTAAAACCAAAAATTTCAAACTTTTTAGTAGCATTATAATGAATGTCAAAGCCAATAGTACCTTTCACGTACTTCAAAATTCTCTTAATTTCCTTCATATGAATTTCAAACAGCTCAGACATATCTCTTGATACAAGAGAAATTAAATAAGTAATATATGGCCTTGTGTGAGTTAGAAACATTAAGCTTTCAACAATACTTGTTTAAGTTGTCTCATCAACTCTTTCAACACCATCTTCTCTACATAGCATAACTCTGTGAGTAGTTGGAGTAGAGACTAGTTTATAGTCAACCATATTGAATTTATTCAACATATCATTTGCATACTTTGTTTTACAAATGAAGATGTCATATTTTTAGCTTATTATTGCTACCCATATACAACAAACCATCAGCATAAAAACTTATAATAAAGATATCATTACCTTCTTTCTTGTAATAAAGAGTAGGCTCACTTTTTATTTCTTTTGAATCCATTGTACTAAAAGTATCCCTTGCAGACCATACTCTGGATGCTTGTTTGAGGACATACAAAGCCTTCTTCAATTTGTAGACTTGACATTCTTTACCTTTCACTTTAAAAACTTGTGGTTGTTCTACATAGACTTTTTCTTCTAAGTACCCATTCAAGAAGGCACTTTTCACATCCATGTGATGTATGCTCTAATTCTTTTGAGCTACTAGTGAAATCATCATTCTAATAGTCTCTTATCTTGCTATTGATACAAATATCTCTTCATAATATATGCCATACCTTTGTGTGAAACCCTTAGTAACTAACCTTGTCTTGTGTCTTTCAACACTTCCATCATTGTTGTATTTAGTCTTGTATACCCATTTTGTACTAATCTTTTTCTTATCATATGGAAGCTCTGTAAGCTCCCAAGTATCATTTCTGTGAATATAATATATCTCTTCCTGTATTTATTCCACCCTAAAACATCATTAGTACATGTACATTCAAAACATGATGGTTCAAAATCATATTACATAATTAAAGCATAATTTACTATCTCACCTATGTGATTGGCTTCTTATACACTGATAAATTTCACTCAATCTTTTTACATTTCTTGAAGAACTAAGACTTGAAATAAGATCTATGCTTCGAATACATGCACTAGATGAGGGGTTATTTAATATACTTGTACCACTTGGCATTGAAGTACTTGTGAGATGCTCATTAGTAATATTATCATAATTACCATCAATAAAAATAGATTTAGACTTATCAACATTGACTTTATCTTTATCATGACCATACACTCCCTCTTAATAAAAAATAACATCTCTTGACACAAGTAAACTATTAGTGATAAGATTATAAAGCCTATAAGATTTACTTTGTTCACTATACCTAACAAAAATACAAGATTCACTATTTAGATCTCTTTTTTTTCTTTTTTTAATTAGCTACATGAACATAAGCTAAACAACCAAAAGCTTTGAAATGTTTGAAATTAGGCTTCTTTTCATATCATGCCTCATATGGAGTCATATTTTCAAGTGTACTAGTGGGACTTCGATTGAGAATATATACTATTGTAATAACTACATCACCCCAAAAAGAGTTGTTCAATCCCTTTGTTTATAAGATGCTCCTTGCCATTTCAACCATTATACAGTTTTTCCTTTCAACCACACCATTTTGTTGAGGAGTGTAGGAAGTTGTGAGTTGACTTTTTATACCATTCAAATCATAATAACTCATAAAATAATTTGAATAAAATTCACCTCCATGATCAATCCTTAAGCACTTTATTTTGTAACCACTTTCATTCTCTACAAGGGATTTAAATCTCTTTAATGTATTAAATTCTTCACTTTTTTTCTTGAAAAAATAAACCCAACACTTTTTTAAATAATCATCAATAAATGTAATTAATTATGATGACTTACCCAAAAAATTTATTTGCATAAGACCACAAATATCTGAGTGAACCAATTGAAGTGGATGATAATCCCTCCATGTATTACCTTTTGGAAACTTTTCTCTTGCATATTTTCCTTGAACACAACCTTCACAAACTTATTTATGCTCTTGAATGTTTGGCAAACCATAAACTAATTCATGTGATGTTAGTAACTTCAACTTTGAAAAATCAAGTGTACATACCTGAGATGCCATAACCAAATTTTATCTTCATATGTCATATTTACAAGGTTGTTACTATGCTCTCCAAACTTCAATGGGAACATCCTATTCTTAGACATAGGTACTATTATAAAAAACTTATTTCCTTGAATATTATCATAGATCATGCATTTATTATCATCAAAAACCACCTTAGAGTTCTTTTCACATAGCTATCTAACACTCAATAAATAATGTTTCAAATTTGGGGTGTAATAAATATCATTAATAATTTTTTCACCTTCTGTAGTGTTCACCTTCATAGTTCCTTTTGATGCAAACTTAAAATATTTATATTACCAAGTTTAATATTGGTTTTGAAATTTATATCCATTGTAGAAAAAAACACATTACTCCATGACTTGTGATTAGAACAATTTGAATCTAAATACCATACCTCATTATGACTATTTTCAACTATCATATGAAATGAATAAATTGTATGATGCATCACCATCTTCATAGCATAATTAAAACTTTTATTTTCATTTCTTTCTTTTAATCTACATTCTTAATCAAAGTGACTATACCTATGACAGTAATAGAAATGAATATTTCTTTTACCAAATCTACCTCTACCTTGACTTATTGCAGTTGAACCACCTCTTCTTCCTCTGTAGCCTATTGAATAATTATATTCTCTTGAATAACTATAATTCATGTCTTTACCTTATATTTGATTGCTTTTGAAATTGTCTTTGCCTTGTACATGGATATTCTTATTGCCATTGATGTTACTTTCATTCTTTATGATTTTTAATTTTGAGGTAAAATCCTTCTCATCACTTTCATTTAATGTGTCTTTTAGTCTTTCTTCATGGAACACAAGAGATCCAACAAGTTGATCAAACTCAAGAGTAGTCAAATCTTTGTTTTCTTCAATAATTATGGTAACTTAATTCCACATTTGTGTTAGAGACCTTAACACATTTTTAACAATAACCTCTTTATTCAATATTTCTCTAAGTGTAGCCATCTTGTTAATTACATCCTTTAATCTTACATAGAAATCACTCATAGTTTCAGCTTCTTACATCTTTAAATTCTTAAATTCTTTCTTCAATGTTTATAGTCTAACCACTTTGACTTGTTCACTACTTTGGTAAGCTTCTTGTAATGTCTTCCAGGCATTCTTCATTGTCTTACCACTACAATTATTAGAAATAGGCTCTTGTCAAGAGTTATTTGAATATGAAATAAAGCTTGTGAGTTCTTCTTCTTAGCTTCCTTCTTGGCTTGCCTATCATTAGTTGGAATAGTGGCCCAATCCATTGGTTCATGATAACCATTTTTTACAATCTCTCATAATTATTTTCATATCAAAAGAGTCATCATCTTGATGCTCCAATAATCATAATCATTACCACTAAATCTTGTTATAGGAAGACTGTTAGAGTTTGACATGATCAGTTGTTAGAATGATCTAAAACAAAAAAATATCCACCCAAAAACCAAGCTCTGATACTAATTGAAGATTTTTTAATATAGAAAAATAAACCACTACCCAAAAAGAAACCAAAAACTCATAGTTAAATATATGCAACATTCATAATCAGAAGAAATACAAAAAAAATATAGAATAACCAAAATAAAAATATCTCTTCAAATTATTTGAATCATTCTCCATAATAATAAAGATCAATTACAATGTATTAATAGAATTTCATGTGAACATGCTTTTGTAATTAATAAATAAAAATATTCTAAATTTATCTAAATAATAATTTGCATAAAATATAATCTAAAGTTATCTCCAACCTTTCAAAAGCTTTATGTTTCTAAAAAATATATTAACTGAATATTAACTAATTATTAAATAAATTACATAATTGAAACTATTGTAGAACTAGAGTTAACAGCAATTAACCAACAGTTGAGGCTAGTCTTGAAGGTTTGAAATCAGATCTTCAATCTCAGGGTATTCATCTAGCTACTACATCTCATCTTCCCTATTTTTAGTGGATTTTGTAGGTTACAATAATAATCTACTGTCATTATAATCCATGTTGTGTTCCCAATTTATTTATGTATTAGCGGTGACAATATTCTTAATAAGAAAGGATAATTTATATCTGTATGGCACTAGTTTTAGTATGTTACTATTCTAGGTCATTGTTTTGGAAGTTTTTTTCCTTAAATGTGAATACCACACAATTTTAATCTGGTTATCTATTCTACCAGGTATGTAATCGGCTATTAATGACCACCTATAACTAATATAGGTTTAATTATTCCACACTTCTGCTATTAATGTTAACTATATCCTTAAATAAAAACTAAAGATAAAAGTATTTAATACTATAAGTACAAAGAATAAAAATCAAAGGATATATTGTCTTTTTCATGGTTGAAGGAAACTGCATAAAATTTTTGACTTCACATGTTTATAGTTATATAACAACATTGGTCTCATGCAGGTTTGGTAGTTTCTTGTAATTCTACAGGAAAAAAATCCCAGTTACAATAATTGAATAAATTCCAAAATTTCTTATGAAAAAGAGAATATTATCAAATTATCAATTATATCATTTTGTCTTTTCAATCAATAGGTTTTAAAGTTGTGTTCCTTTTTCTAAATATTCATCTGTTCACTTGTTTTTGTTAGGAATAAGATCATAATTAGACAACAAATCATACCTATTACCAAGTAGCTTATGAAGCCTAATAATGAGCTCTTCCTTATCTACTAAAATGTTAGCATGTTTTACATCCGACTAAATCTAATTCATCAAATGTAACCTGTAACTCCTTTCACATCTCAGTAGACCTACAAATTTCAAAATACTTAACATTAATTCTTGATTGTATTCACCATGAAAGAACCAAATTAATTTATGTAAGAATTCAATATCCATGGAAATACACATACATCAGTAAAGCATACCCATATTATTTTGGATGAACAATACTACATACATTTTTTTCTCTTTTTGAATTAGTAGGTCTAGAATTAAATGGGAAATTCTAAGCTGAATAGTTCATAATAATTGAAAAAATGTCAAGTTACCTGATTTCTAGGGAGTGATACTCTGGTGTCCTTATCCATGAATTTATACGTAATTTTTGAGTGGTAGATCTTCTTGAGGTGTCCAAGGCCTTGTATTAATAACTAAACCTAAATCAGACTTGCACATCTTCCTTACCATTCTTGATTGA